>JBAKBP010012981.1:0-65016 GCA_037953745.1 Lithodes maja
ATACATATACCGATATTAGAAACACGAAATTAATGATATACAACAATTCACATGAAATAATTATATGACCGGACAACTTCTCAATTTTTATTGTTTTTCATACTACAGTATGAAAAACAAACAAAGGGGAGGCAGGTGAGGGGAAAACAAACAAAGGGGAAGGCAGGTGAGGGGAAAACAAACAAAGGGGAAGGCAGGTGAGGGGGAAAACAAACAAAGGGGAAGGCAGGTGAGGGGAAAACAAACAAAGGGGAAGGCAGGTGAGGGGAAAACAAACAAAGGGGAAGGCAGGTGAGGGGAAAACAAACAAAGGGGAAGGGAGGTGAGGGGAAAACAAACAAAGGGGAAGGCAGGTGAGGGGAAAACAAACAAAGGGGAAGGCAGGTGAGGGGAAAACAAACAAAGGGGAAGGCAGGTGAGGGGAAAACAAACAAAGGGGAAGGCAGGTGAGGGGAAAACAAAGGGGAAGGCAGGTGAGGGGAAAACAAACAAAGGGGAAGGCAGGTGAGGGGAAAACAAACAAAGGGGAAGGCAGGTGAGGGGAAAACAAAGGGGAAGGGAGGTGAGGGGAAAACAAACAAAGGGGAAGGCAGGTGAGGGGAAAACAAACAAAGGGGAAGGGAGGTGAGGGGAAAACAAACAAAGGGGAAGGCAGGTGAGGGGAAAACAAACAAAGGGGAAGGCAGGTGAGGGGAAAACAAAGGGGAAGGCAGGTGAGGGGAAAACAAACAAAGGGGAAGGCAGGTGAGGGGAAAACAAACAAAGGGGAAGGGAGGTGAGGGGAAAACAAAGGGGAAGGGAGGTGAGGGGAAAACAAACAAAGGGGAAGGCAGGTGAGGGGAAAACAAACAAAGGGGAAGGCAGGTGAGGGGAAACAAACAAAGGGGAAGGCAGGTGAGGGGAACACAAACAAAGGGGAAGGCAGGTGAGGGGAAAACAAACAAAGGGGAAGGCAGGTGAGGGGAACACAAAGGGGAAGGCAGGTGAGGGGAAAACAAACAAAGGGGAAGGCAGGTGAGGGGAAAACAAACAAAGGGGAAGGCAGGTGAGGGGAAAACAAACAAAGGGGAAGGCAGGTGAGGGGAAAACAAAGGGGAAGGCAGGTGAGGGGAACACAAACAAAGGGGAAGGCAGGTGAGAGGGGAAACAAACAAAGGGGAAGGCAGGTGAGGGGAAAACAAACAAAGGGGAAGGCAGGTGAGGGGGAAACAAACAAAGGGGAAGGCAGGTGAGGGGAAAACAAACAAAGGGGAAGGCAGGTGAGGGGAAAACAAACAAAGGGGAAGGCAGGTGAGGGGAAAAGCTACAGTGTAGGTTAGGAAGGAGGTGTAGAAGTGAGAAGGGGAGGAGAGGTAAGATGTTGGGAGGTGACGAAGGGAGGGAGAGAGGGAGGAGAGGAAGGAAGGGAGGGAGGAGAGGGAGGGAGGGAGGAAGGGCGGAAGGGGGAAGGAGAGGAAGGAAGGAAGGGGAAGTGAGGGAGGGAGGGAGGAGAGGAAGGGAGGGAAGAGAGGGAAGAGTACAAAGGAGTACAAAGGAAATCAAGCAACAACAGGTCTAGTGACCCTTCTAGGCTGCTTGTCCTCCAAAACACTGAGGATCAAGTGTCCAAACAGTGGTTTAGAGTGGGTAAGGGAACATTGGAAAGGGAACTACTGCCCTAGAACTAATGTCCGTGGCAGGATTAGGAAGTTAGTAGGGGACAGATGGGTTAGTAACTGAGGGGGGTATACAATAAAGTTATTCATTTACAAACGCAGTCAGTCGCGGGTTTGATGCAAGATATTTGTCTAAGCGGAGTTTAAATGAATCAACGGTGCTGCAGTCTATAACGTCTCGGGGAAGCCCATTCCACAAGTTGACAACTCGATTGAAGAAGAAATTCTTAGATTCGTGTGAGTTAAAAGATTTACCAATAATTTTGCAACCGTTTCCCCGCGTGTAATTAGATTGGTCGATAGTAAAGTACTTACTACAGTTCATATTGTCGATACCTTTGATGATTTTGAACACTTGAATTAAGTCGCCTCTTAATCTGCGCTGGGTTAAAGGAAATAGATTTAATTCTCTAAGACGCTCTTCGTATGGTTTGTTCTTTAGGCTAGGTATCATTTTGGTAACTCTACGTTGAACTCGTTCTAGCTTGTTTATATCTTTTTGGTAATAAGGGCACCAGGATTGAACGCAGTATTCCAGAAGAGGGCGGACTAAGGAATTGTAAAGGGTTAGGATAACATCTTTGGATTTATGCTCAAATGACCTGCCTATAAAGCCAATTATTTTGTTTGCCTTCTTAACAACTTCTGAACATTGTTGACTCGGTTTTAGGTTACTCGATATTGTTACTCCCAGATCGGTTTCTTTGTTTACATTCTTAAGCTGAGTGCCATTCATCGAATAGTTTGCTTTCTCATTTAGGTATCCGATATGTAGTACTTTACATTTATCCGCATTGAAACTCATTTGCCAAATTTGGGCCCAACATGACAATTTATCTAGATTGTGTTGCATATCATCAACTTGTTCTTTTGAGAGTATGCTATTTGCAATTTTTGTATCGTCAGCAAATTTCGAGACTGTACAGGTGAGACCCTCATCTATGTCGTTGATGTAAATTAGAAAGAGAATTGGTCCTAGTACCGATCCCTGGGGTACCCCACTACTTACATTGGTCCATTTAGATGCCTTACCGTTTATGACTACTCTTTGCTTTCTGTCGCTGAGCCAATTTTCTATCCATTTCAACACACCGTCTTGTATTCCATGAGCTTTTAGTTTTAGCAGTAATCGTTTGTGGGGAACTTTGTCAAAGGCCTTTTGAAAATCAAGGTATATAATATCTACAGCTTTACTCTCATCGTAGAGGTTGAAGATATCGTGGAAGAAGTCTAAGAGGTTTGTTAAACAGGAACGTTTTTTACGAAAGCCGTGTTGAGTATCTTTAAGTAAGTTATTTGCCTCTAAGTGATTTACGAGTCTGTCTCTTATGACCGTTTCTAGCATTTTACATACAATTGATGTTAAGCTAATTGGACGATAGTTACTGGGTAGGGATTTGCTGCCTTTTTTGAATATCGGTGTTACGTTGGCTAGCTTCCACTGATCAGGCATAGTCCCAGACTGCAAGGATTCATTGAATAGCAATGTCAGTGGTTTGGAGAGCTCATCCTTAGCTTCCTTTAGAACTCTAGGCGAGATTGTATCAGGTCCAGGTGTTTTATTTACCTTGAGTTTATCTAAACAATTCAATACTTCTCTCTCTGTAACGGTGATATTGCTTAGAACATCTGAATTATCAATCTGAATCGGCGATGGTGTAGGGATATCACTGAGGTCTTCGGTTGTAAAAACTGATGCAAAGAAGGTATTGACGGCATTACTCATTTGTACTTCGTCTTTGGTGTATTCTCCATTTTCATAGACTAACGGTCCAACAGTTGAAGTAACTACTTTTTTCTTTCTGATATAACTATAGAATTCTTTCGGGTTTGTTTTACTTTGATTCGCAACATGTAACTCCAGGGTCTTTTTACTTTGCTTAATTAACTTTTTGGCTTTGCGTCGTAGCTCTACAAATTTCACCCGTTCTTCGTCATTTTGTGAGGATTTTAATCTATCATTAGCAAATTTTTTAGCAAGCAGACAGTCTGAAATATCTTTATTCCACCATTTGGGCTTATCATTTTGGCCTGGACGCCGTATTTTCGATGGTATGCAGTCTTGCACTGCCTTAAGGTAAGTGGTTGTGAAACACTCCCAAGATGTATTTATGTCCTATTGTTAGTCAGAAAGCTCCAGTCAGTTTCTTTAAGTTTTGATTTAAGTTTATGAAAATTTGCTTTCTTGAAATTAGGGACTTTCTCAATGCTGCTATTTGATTTGTTACTAGTAAACTTTAAAGTGAAAGTTATCGTACGATGGTCGCTGTTACTGAATTCATCACCAACATTCAAATTCTCTATTAATTCTTCTTTTGTTGCGAGTACAAGGTCAAGCACATTATTACCACGGGTCGGAGATTGTACAAATTGAAAAAGTGAACTCTCTTGCAAGTTAGCATAGAGGTCGTGTCCAGAGTGTGAAGTAAGAATATCGCCCAATTTAGTCACGGGTAAGTTGAAATCGCCAAGAATTACGGTATCTTGTATGTTAGTTATTTCTGCAATTTGTTCATAAATTTCACTGTCAGTTTGCACTGATTGAGATGGGGGTCTGTATAATAAAGCTAGTGTTATTTTAGTTCCTCGTTTATTATTTAATAGTACGTAAGATATGTCTATATTCGCAATTTGAGGTTTTGACATTAAGACGGGATTAAGACTTTCCTTTATAAAAAACAGAACTCCTCCTCCATTTCTATTGATCCGACTTTTCTCAAACATTGTATAACCAGGAAGCGTATATTCGGCTAAAAAGTCTCTGTCTTCCGTATTTAACCAAGATTCTGTAATGCCGATTATATCATAATGTTCTGTAAACACAATTTCCTCTAGATCTGAAAATTTATTGCGTATGCTACGAGCATTTACATAAAACACCTTAAGAGTATTAGAGTTGGATGTTACTGATTGTGCATTGTCTGAATTTTCAGTTCGTATTTGACTTACACTACCCTGTCTTGGGTCTGGTTGACCCCGTTTTTTGAACGGAAATCCTTGACTGCATCGTTCAGCAGACGACCAAGACGTGCAGCTCCTACTTCATTGAGATGTACACCATCTCCTGAAAACAAAGATTTATCATAGTAAAAATTATCCCACGTGTCGACAAAGCCGATGTTCTCCTCCCTGCAGAGTTTGGCTAGTCGGCGATTTGTACTGGTAGCTATGTTGTAGAATCGGTTTTCTACATCAATCCGGGGAACAATTCCTGAAATTAAGATTCTATTAGATTTTTTCTTGAAGGACCTGATCAGCCGCCGGTACTTGCAAAGTAGTTCCTCTGACCGCGTCCGTTGGACATCGTTAGATCCAACGTGGATGACGTACGTAGTGCTTGCGGGGGCGAGCCTGGAAACCTCTTCCAGAGCCGCAACAATGTCGTCCACGCCGCCACCTGGGATACAGAATCGCTTTCTGGTCCTGGGTGCCCTGGCGCAGAACTCGGTTAGTTGGCCACGGACCATGGAGTCGCCCACAAGCTGAACTTCTTCCGTTTCCTCTTCCTCGTCAATAGCCAGAATTTTGAAGCGGTTTTGGCATGTTGTCGGGATGACCTTCCTGGTACTGGTACTGGGATGGACATTGTTTCTCACTAACTGAAAGTTGTCCTGGGGGGGAGTGAGAGTAGAGTCATTATTATTATCTGCAACACCTAAGGTAGCTGCTGGTGTGGGTACCGGTACTGTATGCACTGGAATGGCGGTTGACATAGTAGTGGTTTCTTGGGCCGAGGGCACTCCTACGTTGAGTGTGGCAAATTCTTGAAGGGATTCAAGCTTCGTAGTCAGGGCATCGATCTTGCGGTGAGCTGCATTCAATTCATCCGCAATCTTCTCTCGGAGCTGGCAAAATCTACAAATTTGGACATCAGTATCAACAAACATGGTAGGGCCAAATTTACCGGAACAACTCGTGCAGGTTCGTTGCGGTGCCATGACGATATAATCACAATATGCCTGAAAATCACACAAATTTATGTAAGCAATGTGATACAATTAATTCCTGAAAATCACAAAAAAATTTGTTAGCAATATGATAAAATTAATATGCCTGTAAATCACAAAAAATATGTTAGCAATAGAACACAATTTATGCCTGAAAAAAACAAAAATTTATGTTAGCAGTATGACACAGTTAAAGCCTGAAAATCACAAATGGACTAGAAATTTGTTACAAAATTTACTGGAAAAAAAAGTGGGAGAGGGTTAATGTAGCCTAGTGAAAAAACTGGAAAACAGTATACAGTACAGTAACAAAAAATATTTGTTAGCAATATGGTACAATTAATGCCTGTAAATCACAAAAATAATATGTTAATCACAAAAAGAATATTATGGCTGTAAATCACAAAAAATATGTTAGCAATAGAACACAATTTATGCCTGGAAAAAAAAAAAAAAAAAATTATGTTAGCAGTATGACACAGTTAAAGCCTGAAAATCACAAATGGACTAGAAATTTGTTACAAAATTTACTGGAAAAAAAAGTGGGAGAGGGTTAATGTAGCCTAGTGAAAAAACTGGAAAACAGTATACAGTACAGTAACAAAAAATATTTGTTAGCAATATGGTACAATTAATGCCTGTAAATCACAAAAAGAATATGTTGATCACAAAAAGAATATGTTAGCAATAGAACACAATTTTATGCCTGAAGGAAGGAAGAGAGGGAGGGAGGAGAAGGAGAGGAAGGAGAGGGAGGGAGGAGAAGGAGAGGAAGGAGAGGAAGGAAGGGAGGGGGAAGGAAGGGGGAAGGGAGGGAGGGAGGGAGGGAGGAGAGGAAGGAAGGGAGGAGAGGGAGGGAGGAGGAGAGGAAGGGGGAAGGAGAGGAATGTAGGAGAGGAGGAAGGGGGAAGGAGAGGAAGGAAGGAAGGAAGGGGGAAAGAGAGGAAGGGAGGAAGGGGGAAGGAGAGGAAGGGGGAGGAGAGGAAGGAAGGAAGGGGGAAGGAGAGGAAGGAAGGAGGAAGGAGAGGAAGGAAGGAAGGGGGAAGGAGAGGAAGGGGGAAGGAGAGGAAGGGGGAAGGAAGGAAGGGGGAAGGGAGGAAGGAAGAGGGGAAGGAGAGGAAGGAAGGAAGGGGGAGGAGAGGAAGGGGGAAGGGAGGAAGGAAGGAAGGGGGAAGGAGAGGAAGGAAGGAAGGAAGGGGGAAGGAGAGGAAGGAAGGGGGAAGGAGGAAGGAAGGAAGGGGGAAGGAGAGGCATGAAGGGAGGAGGAGAAGCAGAGGAGGCGGAAAGGGAGGAAGGGGCGGAGAGGGAGGGAGGGGGGGGGGGAGGAGTAGAGAAAGGAAGAGGGAGTGGGAGGGAGGTGAGATAGAAGGGAGGACAGGAGGGGGGGGGGAAGGGAGGGGGGAGAGCCAGGAAGAGGGAGTCATAGAGGGAGAGTGGGAGGGAGGGGAGGGGAGTAGGGAATGTAGGAGGGGCAAGAAAATGTTTAGGGGAGATTCCACTTGAGATATTTTTTTCTGGACCCCTTTCTCCCTCATGTTTAGCCCCATTGCTTTTGAGATTTTAAGACGTTCGCCCTAGTGGTTTGGACATTTTAAGACATTTTGCCCCATTACTGTCAATTTTAAGACCTTTCGTGCCATGAAGGTGTCTAATTTTTCCTGGCGAGCGAAATTCGCGAGCCTGTAATTTAAGAGCAACCGGCCTATGGCCGGGACATTTTTCTACCGAATAATGTACAAATTTATCTTGAAAGGGGTCTAGGGGGTGTAATTTTAAGCTTGATGATAACGTCGGGAACAAACTAAATACCTCCCCTTAAAACCCTACACTTCAGAACCAAGCAAGATCGAAATGACGCCCACGATGACATAATAAACCATTAACAATTATTCATACGGCCACAAATAAAGCACACATAACGATGCCTTCACGAACTTACCTAGAGGTATACGGAAAGCAAAGTAGGGTTGAGTCCATTGTCACGTAGTCTCCCTCGATGTAGATATCACGGCTCCATTAACACTCTTCTAACGATTTCTGACATCTCCAATCCTTCCCAGTCTTCATAATTAATCAAGCATGCACACAATACCGCGAGTAACACACAATAATAACACATTATCCGCACAAAACCGCGAGAAAACACGAGAACAATACAGTATCCATGCAGAGGCCGGCGAAGTGGACGGTGTGGCTGGCCGAGTGAGCTGTGTGAACTTGTGAAGGTGGCGGGAGAGGACAGGGAGTGAGGGATGCCAACATTACAGTACTATTATACCATCTAATGACTAACTCCGTACCAGGACTGTAAATGATCTAATTAAACAACAATATTACAGAAGAGTACACTAATATGATATATATTTTGCATCTTAAACGTGTCTGTGATATCGTACATATACAAATTGTGCACTAGGTATTATAGGAGTGAATTACGAGAATGTTGGCACCCCTGTTCAGCTGGGCATGCACACAGCAACAACCAAGCTTATGTTACTCTCTCATCCTTTAAAGACGCAAATTAAAGGCCATGGGATAGAGCTCTTTAACCAGTAAAGGACCTATTACACAAACATAGGAACCTTTCACCAAATGTAAATGTTCCTTCTTTGTATATTTGTTGTATTAAATGTATTGTGGAATAATAAGACTTAAATATATAACTCGGCACCTGCAGCCTAGCCAGATGCGCGCTTTCGTTTCCATCTACACTAGTCACTTTTCACAATCCTTCATTTACGAGCTTGAAATACTCCACATGATGACCTATATGACCAAAGCTTGACCGATTGATAACGAAACGCAGTGGTGGTTGGGAAAATGGGTCGGAAAACGTAAGAGAAAACGAAATACACTTATAAGTTGATGGGTAAACACATACATACTCTTATACTGTAGTGTGCTTCATTGACTACCTGCAAGATTAACCCCTTTAGCACGATGATGCCCATGTTATCTATTCGTTTTTAAGACGTGTTATGCAGTTTACGAAGGACCTGTGCTACTCAGAGGGTTTATTAAGTTTGCATTTACCCCTTTGAGTCCAAGTTGTAGATTATAAGCTAAAGAAAATCGCCAATGGTAACCAGAATATGATTGAAACTACGTCATCGTACTGAAGGGGTTAAGATGAAGGGAGGGGGGGGGGGGGGTAGTGTTCCGGACCCTCTTCTCCCTCATAATTAGTCCCATTTGAGATTTTAAGACATTCGCCCCAATTTTGTTGACGATTTTCTAAGACCTTTAGTGACATTTATATATTGATTTTGTTCCTGCCGAGCGATAGCCTTCAATTTGGGTGGGCGGCCGGTCCATTTGTGTACCGACAACAATAACACACACAATAATATTACATAAATACAATCTCCCCTTCAAGAAGACACTTTAGGGGGTGACCTGCTTTTTGTTATTTCTGTCCTTTTCTCTCTTGCTCTGGCTTGTATCCATTCGGCCCCATTCAGCCAACTATTTTAAGATGTTTATCTCCATCCAGGTGTCGATTTCTTCCTGGCGAGCGATAGCGAGCCAGCATTATATGAAGAAATCCGGCTTCGCCGGAGAAATTTTTCTATCGAAAAATGTACAAATTTAGCCTACTGTCAAACAAAACTAAAAAATATGCAGACTCGCTACCGCTCACCAGTAAAAAATTGACACCTGGATGGGGAAAAAAAAGTCTTAAAACAGTAGGCTGAATGGGGCCAAATGGATACAAGCCAGAGAAAGATAGAAAAGGACAGAACAAAAACAGGTCATCCCCCTTAAGCCGGTATCACACGAGAGCTTTTATAGTCAACATTCAATCAATATCAAAAAAATTCTGGCAACATTTCTGGAAAATTTTACACTGGTATCGGAAACTAGACTGATGGTAGATTAATTTAGGTGACAGAAATAATTGAAGTGTTGACCTCCTAAGCTGCCAGACCAGTATTGAGGATAAATGTTGTGGGAAAAAGTGCTCGTGTGATACCGGCTTTATGGAAATACCAAGCTTACACTTTTTTCCAGATTACCTTTCAGTTTACTCTTGTTATTATTGTGTGAGAATTTGTGTTTTGTCTGTGTTTGTTTGTTTTTATGTTTTATGTGTTTTCCCTGTTCTTGCTCTGTCTTGAGGCGGCCACCCCCAAGACAACAAAAATTATGATAATAAAATAGAATGAAACAGAAAATAAAAAATAAAAATAGGAAACATGGGGATTGGGCCTGAGCATATACTGTAGATAGATAGATAGATAGATAGATTAGTATGTGAGACTAATGGGACGGTAATTGGATGCTATTGATTTATCACCTTTTTTGAAGATCGGAACTACATTTGCAAGCTTCCAAGCTTCTGGAACTAAACCGGTTTCTAATGACTTGTTAAATATAAATGTTAATGGGTAACTTAACTCATCTCTGCATTCTTTTAATACTCTAGCATATACCTCATCCGGACCAGGTGATTTCTGAGGTTTCAGTCTGTCAATTTCCTTAAGCGCATCATTTCTACTTATAGTAACCGTACTTAACCTATTTTCTATACTATCCTATATACCTTACGGACTTGTGGAAACTGTGCCAAATTTTCATTAGTGAAAACGGAAAGAAATTGATTATTTAATGTACTGCACATTTCTAAGTAATTGTCTGTAATTTCTCCTATCGAAGTTTTAAGCCTTAAGGGGACCAATAACATCTCTAACCTTGGATTTATATAGTTGGTAAAAAGCTTTAAGATTATTTTTTGAGTCATTTGCATATAGTCATTTGCTATATTGCATATTGCATATAGTATCCATGTGTCAGTTATTTCCTTAAGTATGTTATCATTCCCCTCCAAATTTACTTATTTTGATGAATGCAAGCAACACCCTTTATAAGCTCCTTCATGACTAGTATATCTATATAATTTTGTTTATTCTTTTTTGGACTGTTTCAGGGGAATTACAATCAATCATATACTGTATATAATTCAGTCATCAGTAGAACTAAGTAGATATTAGAACTCATCTCACTTGGCTAAATTACTCGACTCGTCGATTAGGCCAGGTGAAGGTATCGAGAGATAATGGACACCCAGATCGATGTATATGATGCTAGCAAAAAAAAAAAAAAAAAAAAAAAAAAAAAAAAAATGCACTTCACATAATGTTGACTATCGGATTTCAATGTATTACATACCGGTATGTCCACGTTAAACTCTTAACCTCCTATTTTTGTATTGTTATTAACTACAATAAACTACTTTAAGAGCCTGTTCATAATCAAAGACATTTACTAGATTGCCTTGTTTCCTTACAAGTTACAACTGTAATGTACACATTATTATACAGTGCATCTAACTCGCGCTTCAAGCTTATCTGACTATTAAGCGATTTGAAGTTGACTGTAAATAACAAGAAAATGGGTTGGAAAGTGTACATCTACAACACATAGACCGATATAATGGGTTGGAAAGTGTACATCTACAACACATAGACCGATATAATGGTTGGAAAGTGTACATCTACACACATATACCGATATAATGGGTTGGAAAGTGTACATCTACAACACATAGACCGATATAATGGGTTGGAAAGTGTACATCTACAACACATAGACCGATATAATGGGTTGGAAAGTGTACATCTACAACACATATACCGATATAATGGGTTGGAAAGTGTACATCTACAACACATAGACCGATATAATGGGTTGGAAAGTGTACATCTACAACACATATACCGATATAATGGGTTGGAAAGTGTACATCTACAACACATAGACCGATATAATGGGTTGGAAAGTGTACATCTACAACACATAGACCGATATAATGGGTTGGAAAGTGTACATCTACAACACATAGACCGATATTAGAAACATAAACATTAATGATATACAACAATTTATATAAAATAATCATATGGCAGGACTACATATCACGATTTTTTATTTCATACTACAGATCAATACAACTTCAAAGACAGCAAAACGTTTCAATAAGTATTTTGTCTTATGTGTGTATGGAGGAGCCAAACGCCTGTAACAAGTGTCTCCCCCAAAGCCAAAAGAGTGACAGAGCCAAATGCAATGGTCGTTGGGGTCATAATGCCTGGACACACGGAATATAAAGAAGTTTAAGTCATAGTATGAAGTTAATATTAATTAAGGGAGAGAGTTTGTTGAGCAGAAGAAAGGCCGAGAAAATTTGCTAATTCTTGGGTTGGAGAGCTGGACAGAATAGAAGTGGGACTGTGTTGAACGGCGGGTGCCTCACACTCGCCGCAGGAGAGGGGGTATGCACTGAGAGTGCTCTGAAGAACACTGATTGTTGTAATACTGATAGAAGAGTGAAACGTTTCACAAACTTTGCTTGTCAACTGGTCAACACATAACTAAAATTACCGTGATAACTAAAATGCATACATTGAAAGATTACTGAACATTCAAATCCAAAAAAGAGAATAAGCAATGTTCTTGTTAGTATTTCAATAAATTACTTTTGATAATAATTATGTAGGACTTTTGAGGTTAGCGTATTTGACATAAAATGTATACAGGAATCAGTGCACAGGTACAGGCTATTTCCAAACATTTTCGATCGACAGTTATGTTTGTGGCAGCACTATGAGGCGCTATTATGTATATAATTGACAACTATACTGAGTTTGAATAATGACCATGATCTACATTCTAATAATAACATATTATTTAGAAGCTTCCAAAATTAACATTAGATATTCCAGAATATAGTTGCCGGGGAAAGGTGACCGAGTTAATCCTATATAATTATTATACCTTCTCCTACTCTAATCCTTCTAATCGGTCACGTCATTAGTCTCCTCACACACTAAAACACAGGACAGTCCTAGTTGTACAATGCTTCACTAGTATTGTTATATATTGTCTATGATTTGCTCCTTGAATATGAGCTATATATATACTCTCTCTCTCTCTCTCTCTCTCTCTCTCTCTCTCTCTCTCTCTCTCTCTCTCTCACATATGGAAGTCTTATATATACTGAATGAGTCAGACAATGTGGATTAAAACAAAATGCTTAGCCTCAACATTACACAGAGTTAGTAATATGAATATGATGAAAAGTTAACCAATTAATCTGAAGATATTTAAACTAAGTTAAGTCCGGAAATGAGAACACAAATTATTCATAGCATTATTTTATTATGAATGGAGAACATTTTGTCGTCAACATAATACACAAAATTTGCATCCTTTAGAAGCCAGTTTAGAGTGTGGGAGGCTAACAAACTTCAAAGTGTGGGTTAACGAACTTCATTGTTTGGGCTAACAAATTCCTACTGTGGGCGAAAAGATACGTGGGCGAAAAGACTTACGGGTGAATAGACCGTAAACCCTATCATGCTTAAATTATTTAATATACGGTACCGAATGAAATAGTTCGGTCGCATTATTTTATTTTACTAACTATTATGCGATCTTATTCAAATTATGAAGGACGTCTATCAGTTATAGTGCTACAAACCATCTCAATGAACCTTAGCTAACATGACCCTTCCTAAGCAGTACAAAGCCGTCTAAATATATTTGAAATATAACACACACATTACCGGTACTGCAATATATACTGTATATATATATATACCGGTATATATAATTATATATATATATATATATATATATATATATATATATATATATATATATATATAATATATTTATATATATATATATATCGTTTATAGTGTACAGTATATATAATACGTGTAGGCCTATGTGTGTCAAAATAAACAAGAACTTTTCCCTGTAGTGGGTAGATAGCAATTGTTATCCCTATCTTTACTGCATAGATGAGAGAGAGAGAGAGAGAGAGAGAGAGAGAGAGAGAGAGAGAGAGAGAGAGAGAGAGAGAGAGAGAGAGAGAGAGAGAGAGGGGGGGGGGGTGTACCCGTGATCGCTGTACAGGACAGTAGATGTGGCAACATGTGGTATTGAGATGCCTTGGTATTGAATTGGCTTGGTATTGAGCTGGTATGGTGATGAAACCAACTGGTCTGGTCATGAGATGGCATGGTGTTGAGGTGACTAGTCTTGTTTGTGTGGTGAGATGCCATGGTGTTGAGATGTCCTGATACCAAGGAGAGAGAGAGCTCACTGGTTATCTTCCATCCTGCTCACTCCTTCCAAAGCTCACACTCCAGATTTCTTCTCTTCCTCCTCCTCCTCCCACTCCACCCCCTCAACATCTTCCTCCCACTTTTTCCTTCCACTCCACTCCTCCTCTCCTCCCACTTCTACCACATAAATAAACTTGAAAAGGTGCAACGCAGTCACTAAAATTATACCTAGATTGCGTAATAAACCGTATGAAGAGCGTTTAAAAGAACTAAATTATACCTAGATTGCGTAATAAACCGTACGAAGAGCCTTTAAAAGAACTAAATTTGTTTAGCTTAACAAAGCGCAGAATGAGAGGTGACTTAAGGGGGGTGACCTGTTTTTGTTCTGTCCTTTTCTATCTTTCTGTGGCTTGTATCCATTTGGCCCCATTCAGCCTACTGTTTTAAAACGTTTATCCCCATCCAGGTGTCAATTTTTTACTGGTGAGCGGTAGCGAGCCAGCATATTTTTTATTTTTGTTTGACAGCAGGCTAAATTTGTACATTTTTCGATAGAAAAATGTCTCCGGCGAAGCCGGATTTCTTCATATAATGCTGGCTCGCTATCGCTCGCCAGGAAGAAATCGACACCTAGATGGGGATAAACGTCTTAAAATAGTTGGCTGAATGGGGCCGAATTGATACAAGCCAGAGAAAGAGAGAACAGGACAGAAATAACAAAAAGCAGGTCACCCACCTTATAGAGGTGTCCAATATCTTCAAGGGATTGAGCAACCTAAATGTAACCGAATTATTTACGATCAATCAAGCAAACACAAGAATGGTTATAAGCTTATAGGCAAACGTGTTCATTCTCATGAGGCGAAGCATTTCTTCTTCAACCGTATTGTGAATAATTGGAACAGACTACCTTCGAACATTGTAAACTGTAATACTGTCGAAACATTCAAGAACCATCTGGATAAACACTTGGCAATTAACAGTTTCTTTCAGAATAACGCGCAACGAAGTGATAACGCATACCGCAATGTATATTCATACACCTGTTCCATTTCAGAACTGTAAGAACATAAGACAAATGGAAATCTGCAGAAGGCCTATTGGCCCATACGAGGCAGACCCCTTTTTCCCTACACCCCTATTTGTTCTTTTACACCTTTATGCCCTACACTACATCTCTCACTATAACCTATACCCTCTGCACTACTATAACCTATACCCTCTGCACTACTATAACCTATACCCTCTGCACTACGTATATCCCCAACACTACATCCATCCAATGGCTACTTAAGGGGGGTGACCTGTTTTTGTTCTGTCCTTTTCTATCTTTCTCTGGCTTGTATCCATTTGGCCCCATTCAGCCTACTGTTTTAAGACGTTTATCCCCATCCAGGTGTCATTTTTTTACTGGTGAGCGGTAGCGAGCCAGCATATTTTTTATTTTTGTTTGACAGCAAGCTAAATTTGTAAATTTTTCGACAGAAAAATGTCTCTGGCGAAGCCGGATTTCTTCATATAATGTAGGCTCGCTATCGCTCGCCAGGAAGAAATCGACACCTAGATGGGGATTAACGTCTTAAAATAGTTGGCTGAATGGGGCCGAATGGATAAAAGCCAGAGAAAGAGAGAAAAGGACAGAAATAACAAAAAGCAGGTCACCCCCTTAAGTAATAGAGTTAGCTTAGATTACAAATCAACTTAATTTTCTCCCTGTCCTATCCGAGATCCCGTGTCAGTGTTTCCATACTACATGGTATTTTTCCAACTGTTTCCATGCCAGCCTTAGCTGGAGGGAGTGGTGGGTGAGGAGGAGCCTTCTTCTTTAATATCCTTTTCTCTACCTCGTAGTCAATAGATTACTAGTTTTAGATATCCAAATTGCCCCGTAAGGAGCAATAGGTCTGTCGCAGTTTGTTCTCCTTTGTATTCCACCACCTCCCACTTTTTCCCCTCCACCTCTTCCTCCGATGCCTCCTCCCCTCCCACTTCTACCCCTCCACCTCTTCCTCCCACTCCCCTCTTACTTCTTCCCCCTTTCCTCCCATCCCACCCCCTCCCATGTCAACCATTCCACCTCTCCCCTCCCACTTCTATCAGTCCACCTCTTCCTCCCCTCCCACTTCTACACCTCCACCTTTTCCTCCCACTCCTCCTCCTCCCGTCCCACTTCTACCATTCCACCTCCTCCTCCCCTCCCACCCCACCTCTCCCATTCCACCTCTTCCTCCCACTCCTCCTTCTCTCCTCCCATCCCACCACCTCCAACTTCTACCCCTCCACCCACTCCTCCTCCCTTCCCACTTCTACCATTCCTCCTCCACCTATTCCTCCCACTCCATCCCATCCCTCCACTCCTCCACCACCTCCCTAGGGCCTGTCTTCCCACCAAAACCCCAACACTTTAGAATTTCTGGCCGGGAACTCCACTGATTGGAATAAGGATTTGCGGTTTATTCTTTTGCAACAGGGCAGCGAGGATTGTACCGAATCAGTGAGAGAGAGAGCGAGAGCGATGGGGTGTCGCCGGGGAATCAGCAGAATCAGCAAGAAATCAGTAAAAATCAGTGAAATGCGCTTTTAAAGAGACAAGCAGAGAAGACGAGAGGGTGGTTGGGAGTATGGAGGAAGTATACTAAAGGAGGGAGCGTCAGAGTGAGACAGTGAAGCCAACCATTCAGTACGGTACCTAAATAACAATTATTTAGATAACAAAGGTTGGAATACAGATCGCAAAGTGATATATTCTGTATTATATAATTAAGTGACACCCCGTTCTTAACATTAATCATCAATTACAAAACCCAATGTACTTGAATAAACTAATGAAAGCATAATTATGGTCCTCCCAGGATTCGAACTTGGGACACCACACCCAGAACATAAGCATCCTATCATTGTTTGTGCATACATACGCCAGAGACTGTGGTCTATGTTGGCCAGAGCTGCCAGTACCTGCCAGTCCTTGTTATCGTGTCACGCTCCATAATGTACAGTTGGTCAAAGTTCCAGCTGACCCACCCTCGCTCTGGGGCTCACAGAATTAGCTGGCAATACTGGTGTAGTTGCCAATCAGTGGATATAATAACTTAAATATTGAAGCAAATCTACGAACATTGGATGAATGTTCGGGATTATACATAGCGATGTATGCATTTGTATTAAAGATAGGCTTACTTTCCCTTGTTTAGTATATGTTTTAACAATGATATAGCCGAAATCAAATCTACCAATCCCAGTCTTTGTAAGACACACCTCCTTCCTACACCAGTATTGCCAGATAATTCTGCGAGCCCCAGAGCGAGGGTGGGTCAGCTGGAACTTTGACCAACTGTACGTACTACCTCACAATCCCTCCCTTCACTTAAGGGGGGTGACCTGCTTTTTGTTATTTCTGTCCTTTTCTCTCTTTCTGTGGCTTGTATCCATTCGGTCCCATTCAGCCAACTATCTTACGAGGTTTATCCCCATCTAGGTGTCGATTTCTTCCTGTCGAGCGATAGCGAGCCATCATTATATAAAGAAATCCGGCTTCGCCGGAAACATTTTTCTATCGAAAAATGTACAAATTTAGCCTGCTGTCAAACAAAAATAAAAAATATGCTGGCTCGCTACCGCTCACCAGTAAAAAATTGACACTTGGATGGGGATAAACGTCTTAAAACAGTAGGCTGAATGGGGCCAAATGGATACAAGCCAGAGAAAGATAGAGAAGGACAGAACAAACACAAGCCACCCCCCTTAACCTCCTTGGCTGGAAAGGTGAAAGCAAATCCGGATTCATACACCAGCACATTATTCCCTCGTAGTCCTCCGTGGGCGTGAGTGAATATCGTTCCCGTCAGGTCGAGTTTTCACATTGTTTTTTCCCTATAAACATGAAGGAGACAAAAAACCAAAGCTGTCTGTAACAAGTGTCCCCCCCCCCCCCCCCACAAAAAAATAAAATAAAATAAAAATTAAAATAAAATAATAATAATAATAATAAAAAAAAATATAATAAAAACAATAATAAAATATAAGTTGAAAGAGTCATAGGGAGCCAAAATCGAGGTACGGTAGAGTTAATTTAGGTGATACAATTATAAGTAACAAGACAGTATTCTTAGTGATGGAGAGATTTGACTTCCATATAATTAATTACCTTGGTTATTGCGTTCCCGTATCACTTAGTACCCATTTATTGAAGATTAATCCGTGCAGTACCAGGTTCGTCTTTTTCATCCTATTCTGGCAACTATTAGATTATTTAATTATTATGTTCTCTCCACCAGCCAACTCTACTCCTAAAATCGATTAATGAAATTAACAGCTTAGGAAGGACCTCTAACTATCATGACATTAATTTTCCAATAAAAAACTATATCAATAAAAGAACAGTATAGTGATAAGCCCTATATTTCAACAGAAATCCAATCCCTTATTAAGAAAAGAAATCAACTCCAACGAAAATTTTACAAAAAACCCATAACATATGGAGACGAATATCGGAATCTTAGGAATAGAATTAGTCAACTAATAAAAAATGCTAAATGTAATTATTATAAAGATAAATTGAAAGACTCGTCAGGCAACAAAAAAAAAAAACTTGGAATGTTATTAACTCTGTATTGAAACGAAACTCACTGAAAAGGGATGAATCCAATACGAATAATCCTGTTAATGGTCCAACACCCAATATGTTTAACGAATATTTCGCAAATATAGGGCAAACCCTTTCACAAAATGATACAAATAACTTTAGACCAATATCGGTACTTCCATCATTAAGTAAAATTTTAGAAAAAGCAGTATATTCCAGACTATATAATTTCATCACTCAAAATAATATTTTAACAAATAATCAATTTGGTTTTAGACCTAAACGATCAACTGAGACTGCTTTGTTGGGTTTTACGGATGAAGTCTTGAGCGCTTTCGATGAAAACAAGTACACTGTCAGCGTTTCTCTTGATTTGTCCAAGGCGTTCGATACAGTCCAGTCGATCATCGAATCCTTTTGAAAAAACTGAAGCACTATGGAGTAAGAGGAGTAACATATTCTTGGTTCAGTAGCTACCCATCAGGTCGTAAACAATTTGTAAAGATAGGGCAGACATGTTCCAATACACTTGTAAATTGTTTTGGTGTACCCCAGGGTTCCATTTTGGGACCACTCCTGTTTTTAATTTATATTAATGATCTGGTAAACTCAAGTAAAACTCTGAACTATAAATTGTTTGCCGATGATACAACTCTTTACCTAAGTCACCCAGATATTTTTGATCTTATTCACACGGTAAATAATGAATTAAGATTAGTAAACGAATGGCTCTTGTCCAATAAACTAACTCTTAATAAAAACAAAGCAAGTTAAATGATCTTACACAGAACAACAAAATATGTACCCATTGCCACCAATAAAAATCAACAATTTAGTACTAACGTACGCCACCAAGGCGAAGTTCCTAGGTGTAATATTAGAGCAGCATTTAAGTTGGCATGATCATATTAATTCAGTGAGAAATAAATTGCTAAAATCTGCGGAATCCTCTATCTAACTGGTGATTACCTTGATAGAGAAGCACTTACCCTAATTTACTTACTCTTATAATTATACAGTAATCTTCTTTATTGCCACACTGTATGGGGAGGCGCGAGTAAGAGCGTTCTTAACCCACTAGTTATACTTCAAAAGCGGCCCATTAGAGTTATTGCTGGCCTTAATTATAGAGACCACACAGCTAACATATTTCCATCTCTAAAAATGCTCAAATATAATTATATAAATGTGGTTCAGAGTGCTACTTTTGTATATAAGTGCTTTCATAAACTAATAGACAATGCTAATTACTACAACATTAATACTAACAATAGATACCCACTACGAAACCAAAATAATCTCAAACTACCATTAATGATGTCTCGGCAATCTCAAAGTAATATACGGTACCATGGAGTACAAATATTTAACAGTTTATCTGAAGAATTCAAATCCAAAGCTACGATAGGGAGTTTTAAGTCAAGCTTAAATCTACGATAGGGAGTTTTAAGTCGAGCTTAAATCTACGATAGGGAGTTTTAAGTCGAGCTTAAATCTACGATAGGGAGTTTTAAGTCAAGCTTAAATCTACGATAGGGAGTTTTAAGTCAAGCTTAAATCTACGATAGGGAGTTTTAAGTCAAGCTTAAATCTACGATAGGGAGTTTTAAGTCAAGCTTAAATCTACGATAGGGAGTTTTAAGTCAAGCTTAAAGAATAGTATTATCAATAATTACCAACGGTAGGGAAGGTGTCAATGTTCTAGGTATTCAATTTCCAATGTCTGAACTGTTCTCGATAGATTTAATACTCTACTTCATGTATTGATCCTCTATGTCCAATAAATATATATGCATAGGTAACTAAGAAAAACAAACCTGCAGTCATGTTAGTACAATTATTTATATATAAGGCTCTTTTAATATGAATTGTTTTCATCAAAGGGCCTGGTCTGTATTTGTATTGTTTATTTCCAACCAATATGCAACCTATGTATGCCTTAGACCAAATAAAATATTTTTCAGTTCAGTTCAGTTAACAATAATAAGGCTTCAAACTATCTCAACCAATCCTTCTAACTACCACAGATCCTTCCTAAGCTGCATTATAGCGTCTAAACACAGCTAGAATAAGATATAACACACGTCGCTGGTACTCAAAGGGTTAACCCTCTCTGTGACGTCTTTTTAATTGTATTCTTGGCATATTTAGACGATTTTGTGCCGCTTAAGAAGGATCTGTGGTAGTAAAAAGGGTTAAGCGAGAACGTTCGAAGCCTGTTAATTGCTGGAGGCCCTTTTTAAACTGAATAAAAACGTCTAATAGTAGCCAGAATAAAGTTAAAAGGACGGCACCGGCACTGAAAGGGTTAAGGGAGCTCAGACGGTATTGTGCAGCATAATTTACTGGTTCGGCTCAATGGTTTAAGGAAGGGGTTTAGTTTGCTCTCTAAACCGCCATCAAACTTAAAAAACACCCACAAGACCCCCTTCAATTTAAATTTGTATATTTTTCGGTAGAAAAATGTCCCGGCCGAAGGCCGATTCCTTTTCAAATACAGGCTCGCTATTGCTCACCAGGAAAAAAGATGACACCTAAATGGCACGAAAGGTCAATATTGGCAAAGAAATGGGGCAAAAGGGCTGCAAATCGCCAAACTAATGGGGCGAATGTGTTGAAATCTAATAACTAATAGGGCTAAACATGAGGGCGGAGGAGGACTAATAGGGCTAAACATGAGGGAGGAGGAGGACTAATAGGGCTAAACATGAGGGAGGAGGAGGACTAATAGGGCTAAACATGAGGGAGGAGGAGGACTAATAGGGCTAAACATGAGGGGGGAGGAGGACTAATAGGGCTAAACATGAGGGAGGAGGAGGACTAATAGGGCTAAACATGAGGGAGGAGGAGGACTAATAGGGCTAAACATGAGGGAGGAGGAGGACTAATAGGGCTAAACATGAGGGAGGAGGAGGACTAATAGGGCTAAACATGAGGGAGGAGGAGGACTAATAGGGCTAAACATGAGGGAGGAGGAGGACTAATAGGGCTAAACATGAGGGAGGAGGAGGACTAATAGGGCTAAACATGAGGGAGGAGGAGGACTAATAGGGCTAAACATGAGGGAGGAGGAGGACTAATTGGGCTAAACATGAGGGAGGAGGAGGACTAATAGGGCTAAACATGAGGGAGGAGGAGGACTAATAGAGCTAAACATGAGGGAGGAGGAGGACTAATAGGGCTAAACATGAGGGAGGAGGAGGACTAATAGGGCTAAACATGAGGGAGGAGGAGGACTAATAGGGCTAAACATGAGGGAGGAGGAGGACTAATAGGGCTAAACATGAGGGAGGAGGAGGACTAATAGGGCTAAACATGAGGGAGGAGGAGGACTAATAGGGCTAAACATGAGGGAGGAGGAGGACTAATAGGGCTAAACATGAGGGCGGAGGAGGACTAATAGGGCTAAACATGAGGGGGGAGGAGGACTAATAGGGCTAAACATGAGGGAGGAGGAGGACTAATAGGGCTAAACATGAGGGAGGAGGAGGACTAATAGGGCTAAACATGAGGGAGGAGGAGGACTAATAGGGCTAAACATGAGGGGGAGGAGGACTAATAGGGCTAAACATGAGGGAGGAGGAGGACTAATAGGGCTAAACATGAGGGAGGAGGAGGACTAATAGGGCTAAACATGAGGGAGGAGGAGGACTAATAGGGCTAAACATGAGGGAGGAGGAGGACTAATAGGGCTAAACATGAGGGAGGAGGAGGACTAATAGGGCTAAACATGAGGGAGGAGGAGGACTAATAGGGCTAAACATGAGGGCGGAGGAGGACTAATAGGGCTAAACATGAGGGAGGAGGAGGACTCGACAGACCAACTGCCTCCCCTTAAGGGGGAAGGGTTTATTCTTTGGTCGATTTTGTTCATATATTTATTATTTTGTAGTTTCTTCCCCAGCCCTCCATCAAACTTGAAGAAACATCCACGAGATCCCCCCTTCTAGATATTTGTACATTTTTCAGTAGAAAATTGTCCCGGCTTAAGTCCTAGTCCCATCCTTAATTACAGGCTCGCTATCGCTCGCCAGGAACAAAATCGACACCTAAAAGTCGTTCGGCCCATTAGTTTGGCGGCGATTATAACACCTTTCGCCCCATTTCGTTGTCAATTTTAAGATCTTTCGTGCCATTTAGGTGTCAATTATTTCTTGGCGAGCGATAGCATGCCTGAAATTTTAAGAGGAAGCGGCCTTCGGCTGGGACATTTTTTTTACCGAAAAATGTACAAATTTATCTTGAAAGGGGGTCTAGGGGGTGTTTTTCTAAGCTTGATGGAGGAATAGGGAGGAAACTAAAAAAATAAATGAATTAATAGACCAAACAAACAGCCACTGTCCCCTTTAAGGTGCCAGTGGGAGAAAACGAAGATGTTGTTTTTGCTGTTGTTGTGTTTGGTGAATTAGTGAGGAGTTTGGGTGAGGGCGTGTGGAGGAGGGAGGGAGGGAGAAGGAGGATTGAGAGGGATGAGGAGGTGGAGGAGGAAGTGGTGGAGGAGGGGGAGAGGAGAAGCAGGGGGAGGAGTAGAGGGAGGAAGAGGAGGGGAGGAGGAGGGGCAAGAAGGAGGAGAAGGAAGAGGTGGAGAACAGAAAATAAAATTGTTGCGTTTCTTTACAGTGTGCGAAAAAAACAAATTAAATTGAACAAATAAATGCCGGTATATACTTTACAAATAAAATAAATTTTGTGGGGGAAATCTACCAGTTGAAGTCTAATGCTTGACATCTAATGATTGAAGTCTATTGGTTGAAACCTAATGGTTGACGTCTAATGGTTGACGTCTAATGGTTGACGTCTAATGGTTGACGTTTAATGGTTAAAGTCTAATGGTTAAAGTCTATTGGTTGAAACCTAATGGTTGACGTCTAATGGTTGAAGTCTATTGGTTGAAACCTAATGGTTGACGTCTAATGGTTGAAGTCTATTGGTTGAAATCTAATAGTTGACGTCTAATGGTTGAAGTCTAATGGTTAAAGTCTAATGGTTAAAGTCTAATGGTTAAAGTCTAATGGTTAAAGTCTAATGTTTGAAGTCTAATGTTTGAAGTCTAATGTTTGAAGTCTAATGGTTTAAATCTAATGGTTGAAATTTTATAGTTGAAAGGGTCCACTGGTTGTGTTGGCACCTGGTTCATTTGGTACTGGTCGAAATATATCGGTAGAAAGTTTCCTGTGTGTGTGTGTGTGTGTGTGTGTGTGTGTGTGTGTGAGGGGGGGGGGGGGGAATCTGGTTGGCTTGGCACTGGTAGAAAGGATTCATTGGTTGTGTAGATACCTTGTTGATTTTATCACTGGTTGAGATCTACTGGTTGAAAGGGTCCTTTGGCTTAATTATATACAGTACTACCGGAAACTTACAAATATATCTAGGCTATTATTTTGTCTGCGAAAATCAACGAATTTAGGACTATCTACAACAAGGCTAAAGCAAAGAAAGAAAACAAGAAAAACTTAAATTAATCTGAAAAATTGGTTCACAAACTAGGTGCAATTATTTATAAGAATATATTTTGTTTTTTATATATTTGTGGATTAATTTATTTGTATTATATTTTTAAAAAAATAACAAAATTGTTTGGTGCCAACATTACAAAGTTTAAAGACCAAAAATACTGACAAAACTCGTGCTCTTCTTTCCCCTCCCTTTCCTCCTGCCCTCCCCTTCTTTAAGTATTCTAATCCCACCCTTACACCCCCACCCCAACCCTAATTGGCCATTCATGAGATATTGGAGTTACCTTTAATTTAGCTCCTTCAGCACGATAACGCCTTTTTACTGTTGATTCTGGCATAGACTACAGTAGATCTGGACTTGACACGAAAATTTAACTTTGCAGTAAGGGACCCAAAATCGGAAAACGAACCCCCAAGTTCGAACCTCGAAACTGTGAATTGCAAAGTTCCATTTTCGTGTCAAGTCTACATCTACTGTAGTGTATTATTCCGGCTAAAATTAGATGATTTTATGAAATTTAAGAACCGATCTTATGCAGAGGATTTATTGAAGTCGTATTTACCCCTTTGAGTCCTAGAGGTAGATTATAAGCTAAAGAAAATCGTCTAATGGTGACCAGAATATGCTGCATAGCTCGTCATCGTGCAGAAGGGGTTATTGTCTTCATAATACAAGGACGCATTATTTCCTTTTATTCTGGCTACTATTAGACGATTGTATTAATTAGTGGTAATTAGTGGTAATTAGTGGTAATTAGTGGTAGTATACACAATTACTACGTGAATATAAAGGTAAATCAATAACACTGTAGTACTCAATATAAAGGTAAATCAATAACACTGTAGTACTCAATATAAAGGTAAATCAATAACACTGTAGTACTCAATATACAGGTAAATCAATAACACTGTAGTACTCAATATAAAGGTAAATCAATAACACTGTAGTACTCAATATAAAGGTAAATCAATAACACTGTAGTACTCAATATAAAGGTAAATCAATAACACTGTAGTACTCAATATAAAGGTAAATCAATAACACTGTAGTACTCAATATAAAGGTAAATCAATAACACTGTAGTACTCAATATAAAGGTAAATCAATAACACTGTAGTACTCAATATAAAGGTAAATCAATAACACTGTAGTACTCAATATAAAGGTAAATCAATAACACTGTAGTACTCAATATAAAGGTAAATCAATAACACTGTAGTACTCAATATAAAGGTAAATCAATAACACTGTAGTACTCAATATAAAGGTAAATAAATAACACTGTAGTACTCAATATAAAGGTAAATCAATAACACTGTAGTACTCAATATAAAGGTAAATCAATAACACTGTAGTACTCAATATAAAGGTAAATCAATAACACTGTAGTACTCAATATAAAGGTAAATCAATAACACTGTAGTACTCAATATAAAGGTAAATCAATAACACTGTAGTACTCAATATAAAGGTAAATCAATAACACTGTAGTACTCAATATAAAGGTAAATCAATAACACTGTAGTACTCAATATAAAGGTAAATCAATAACACTGTAGTACTCAATATAAAGGTAAATCAATAACACTGTAGTACTCAATATAAAGGTATATCAATAACACTGTAGTACTCAATATAAAGGTAAATCAATAACACTGTAGTACTCAATATAAAGGTAAATCAATAACACTGTAGTACTCAATGATTGTATATATAACTTTGTCGTAAATTTTATTCCCTTGATATTAGAAATCGTTATCTAAATGAGAAAATTAGGTAGGCTACTTTCTTTATGGGGTGGATGGGACTCATTAGTCTTGGTCGGCAACCCATCTAGAGGAGACAACCTTATAAAAGTCCGGGTGGATAGGGCTCATCAGCCTTGGTCGGCAACCTGTCTAGGGGATTAAACCTGATACAAATCCGTACTGCTGATCTAAGTGTAAGGCAGGTTAGTGGATGGACAAATAGTGCTACAAGATACATAGAGGGCCTCGGAGTCAAGACGGATCCTAAATTGAATGGTCATTCCTGTAAGTCCTTCAGTAAACTGGCTCGGGTTGTCCCTCTTACAAGGAATAGGTCTGCTTGGGGACTTTCTGTGTATGGCCACCCTCATTAAGGGGAGTAAGGCGTCCGGAAATAGATAGATAGATAGATATAGTTGTTGTTTTTTATCCACATGGTCGCTTTGCTTTAACAACTCTACTTTGACCAGATTGGCTGAGGGTTCTGTGCAGTATATTGTTTGAGTTTGTGGTTACAAGTTGTGTGTATTGTATGTATATATTCAGGGACATACCCCATAGCTGGGGGTGGCCGACTCGAGACAGTCCGAACAGAAACATTTAAAGTTCCAATTCTTAGGGCCCAGGACCACTTTTGCGTGGTCTCGCCTAGCAAGCAATTCTACTAGGGGAGGAGGATTCCCAGCCACCCGCCCCCAGAAGGAAAAGTAGGACAGTAAAAGAGACAGACTGAAACGGCTGAGGTTGGGTAGAGGATGACAAACCGCGCTCAGGATAGGGCCAGCCCTCACCCAAATTAAAGATGCTAATCGGATACATAACCATCAGCCAATCAGCTGCAAGAAGCGTTCTCTAGCTCAAAGCAACCAAGGCCAAATTCGGCCGTGTGGCAGTTACCTAATGATAATAATAAAAAAAAGGAATATAGGCTAATATGAAAATGCTAATAGGTGCATTGGTCATATATTAACAACAGGTTACACTAGGTATTACTCACACACACACACATACTAAATGCTAATAGGTGTATTGGTCATATATTAACAACAGGTTACACTAGGTATTACTCACACACACACACATACTAAATGCTAATAGGTGTATTGGTCATATATTAACAACAGGTTACACTAGGTATTACTCACACACACATACTCATACTCTCTCTCTCTCTCTCTCTCTCTCTGAGAGGTAATGCAACCCGAGGTAATGGAATTGAATTAATTAGAAAAAAGGCATCCTTATGTGGGACACAAAATGTCTTAACAAAGTAGTTAAAGAGTGGAATAGTTTACCAAGGAAGGTAAGTAATTATATTGATGCGTTTAAGAAAAAACTGGACGATCATCTAATGAAGATTGAATTAGTATGAATTAATCAGTAGGCATGTGTAATTTCCCTTTCAAACTAATGTCTTCCTATACCATATATAAACTTTCCTTGTGGGCATTTCCTGACCCAAGAGGTGACAATTCATCCTATTTTCCGGTACGGCTCTTTAACCGGAGGGTGGGGAGAGAGCTTTCTACTTTACTGTCCTATTCTTTCACTATAAACTGTCCCTGCCTAGTAGTATTAAGGCCGGACCACCTAGTTGAGACCGCAAAGTCTGTGTGGTCTGAGTATCTGTGTACCGGTAACTCTGTGTAAGTATCTCTCTCCCTCCCTCTCTAGAAAATGTAATCCTCCCCCCCCCCACCCGGAACACCCGCTAAGCACAATCACGGAGCGGTGTGGACTCCAGCGAATCTCCTAGCACACTGAATCTTGAATGTAGAGGGCCGAGATTATAAGGTGGGAGGAGTGAGGGGAGAGAAAGAAAATGGGAAGCGGAAACGAAAACGGAGAGTGGGAAACAAAATGCAGAGGGGGAACGAAAATTGAGAATCGATAAGAAAATGGAGAGAAGGAAAGAAGACGGAGAGAGGGAATGAAAATGGAGAGAAAGGAAATGGAGAGGGGGAGAGAAAATTGAGAGGGAGAGAAAATGGAGAGATGGCGAGAAGGAAAGAAAACGGATAGAGGGAGAGAACATTGAGAGAGGGAGAGAAAATGGAGAGATCAAAAGAATAGGAAGAGAGGGACAGGAAATGAAGAGACGGAAAGAAAGGGGGGAGAGAGATAAATGATATGGAATGGGAAATAAAAGCAAGTGGGAAAGAATGGAGAGTGGGAAAGAAAAAAGAGCATGGTGAAGAAAATGGAGTAAGGGAAAGAAAATGAAGATGCGAGATATAATAAAATGAATTCATACATAATTTACATTTTATATAATTGTATGTAGTTTTATTGATCAAGTTGCTAAGGTATTAAAACGCAATTGCCACTATCGACTTTAAACAATAGCCAGGAGCACAGTCCTTCACCTTTAACCCCTTCTGTACCGGCGACGTCTTTATAGTTTTATGCTAGCTATATTTAGACGATTTTGTACAGCTTAAGGGGAGATCTCCACTTGAGGGATTTTTTTCTTGACCCCTTTCTTCCTCATGTTTGGCCCCATTGCTTTTGATATTTTAAAACGTTTGCCCCATTAGTTTAGCGATTTTAAGAACTTTCACCCCATATTAAGACCTTTCGTGCCATTCAGGTGTAGATTTTATCCTGGCGAGCGATAGCGAGCATGTAATGTAATGTCCTGCCACGGACATTAGTTCTAGGGCAGTAGTTCCCTTTCCAATGTTCCCTTACCCACTCTAAACCACTGTTTGGACACTTGATCCTCAGTGTTTTGGAGGACAAGCAGCCTAGAAGGGTCACTAGACCTGTTGTTGCTTGATTTCCTTTGTACTCCTTTGTACTCCTTTGTAATTTAAGAGGAACCGGCCTTTGGCCGGGACATTTTTCTACCGAAAAATGTACAAATTTATCTTGAAAGGGACTCAAGGGGGTGTAATTTTAAGCTTGATGGAGGTCTAGGGAACAAACTAAATACCTCCCCTTAAGAAGGATCTGTGGTAGTACCATACAAAGGGTTAATGGAGATAGTTCGAAGCTTCCTAATTGCTAGTTACCCTTTTTAAACTTAATAACATCGTCTAATAGTTGCCAGACTGGAATAAAAAGGACGTCGCCGGTACAGAAGGGGTTAATTGGGATAGTTCCAAGCCTGTTATTGGTTGGAGGCCCTTTTTAAACTGAATATAATCGTCTAATAGTAGCCAGGATAAAGTTAAAAGGACGGCACCGGTACTGAAAGGGTTAAGGGGAGATGGGTCGCTTCTCTGGTCCCCCTCCTCCTTCCTCATGTTTAGCCCCATTAGTTATAAGATTTTAAGACGTTCGCCCCATTAGTTTGGCGATTTTACCACCTTTCGTCCCATTTCCTTGTTAATTTTAAGACCGTTCATGCCATTTAGGCGTCTATTATTTCCTGGCGAGCGATAGCGAGCCTGTAATTTTAAGAGAAAACTTTGGCCGGGACATTTTTCTAGCGAAAAATTTTACAAATTAATCTTGAAGGGGGTCTAGGGAGTGTTTTTTTAAAGCTTGATGAAGGTCTAGCGAGGAAACTAAAAATATATATGAACTAGCAGGGGTACCCGGCGTTGCCCGGTTACTACCACCACTACTACTACCATTATCACCATCATCACTCACTACTACCACAATCATCACAATACTACTACTACCGTAATCACCGGCCTCGACCTCCCTGTGCCTCATTAAACGGTGACCTCGATTTGGGCCGCTAAATGACCTCCGATTTTGGATCTAACCTCATCCGTACCCCCATTTTGGGAGGCTGCGAACAACTTTTGTTCCATACACCTTTTCGATCGGAGGCCTCCTTCTGCCCCAAACGGCAATTTTATTTTAAACCAAAAGCTATTTTTCCGATTTCGCGCCCATTTTCTCCGTCCCTTTCACCCTGAGGAATTCTATTTGGTCACTAAAACCTGCCTAGGGACCCCCTTACTATGCATACCAAGTATGAACGCTCTAGCTTAAAAAATGTGGCCATGCATAAAGAACAGACAGACAGACAATCGAAAATATTATATAGATGACTAACTAAATAGACCCCCAAAATAACAACTGTCTCTTTAATTCTTCTACTTTGCTCTTCCTTTCTTCCTTTCCCTCTCCCTTCCTTCTTCTAGACCTCTCACCCCCCCAACCTGGCTACCCCCTCTACTTTAAGGGGAGATTTCCACTGGAGGGATTTTTTTCTTGACTCCTTTCTCCTTCATGTTTAGCCCCATTGTTTTTCTAATGTTAAGACGTTCGCCCCATTATTTTGACGATTTTAAGAACCTTCGACCCATTTCTGTCAATTTTAAGACCTTTCGTGCCATTTAGGTGTCGATTTTATCCTGGCGAGCGATAGCGAGCCTGTAATTTAAGAAGAACCGGCTTTCAGCCGGGACATTTTTCTACCGAAAAATGTACAAATTTATCTTGAAAGGGGCTCAAAGGGATGTAATCTTAAGCTTGATGGATATCTAGAGACCAAACTAAAAACCTCCCCTTAACTTTAAGTGGAGATGGGTTGTTTTTCGGGACCCCCCTCCCTTCTTTCTCATGCTTAGCCCCATTAGTTTTCATATTAGAAGACGTTCGGTCCATTAGTGTGTCGATTTTAAGACCTTTCGCCCCATGTATTTGTAAATATTAGACTTTTATCATTTAGGTGTTGATTGTTTTCCTGGCGAGCGATAGCGAGCCTGTAATTTAAGAGGAAAAGGAGCTTTTTCTATCGATTTATTCTTTATTTTTTAGTATTATTATTTTTGTTTTTCTTAAGCTTGATGGAGGTCTAGGGAGGAAACTCACAAAGTAATAAACAAAGACATAAATTACATACGCCCATCACTACATTAAGGGGAGGTTTCTAGTTTGTTTCCTACTCCTCCAGCAATCTTAAAATTTCACCCCCTTGACCCCCTTTCAAGATAAATTTGTACGTTTTTCGGTAGAAAAATGTCCCAGCCGAAGGCCGATTACTCTTAAATTACAGGCTCGCTATCGCTCGCCAGGATAAAATCGCCACCTAAATGGCACGAAAGGTCTTAAAATTGACAGAATGGAGCGGAAATTCTTAAAAATAACCAAACTAATGGGGCAAACGTCTTAAAATCTCAAAAGCAATGGGGCCAGACATGAGGGAGAAAGGGGTCAAGAAAAAAGTCCCTCAAGTGGAAATCTCCCCTTAACATTATTCTGTATTGATAAAACACCACAACATCAGTACAAACCAGCCTCCCATTTATACTGTCCCTGAACCCAAAGAATTAAAACATTTAAATCTTGCAAAATAAACAAACCAAACCCGGAACTGCACAATATAAAGACAAAAGAACTTATAATAATCACGACATGGAAAAGCATTGAAGATTTAGCAAAACAATATTATGAATTTAAAAAAAAAAAAAAACACACACACACACACACACACACACACACACACACACACACACACACACACACACACACACACACACACACACACACACACACACACACACACACACACACACACACACACACACACACACACACACACACACACACACACACACACACACACACACACACACACACACACACACACACACACACACACACACACACACACACCACGTAGAATGTTCATCACTATATGAACTATAGTCAGTTTATTTACAGCTGGGGGTAAATTGTCATGTCCCCTTCTTTATTACTCAGCTATAACGAAGATTTTTTTTTAGCGAAATTTGTTGTTAAGCATGCAAACTTGGCATTAATATGACTTAGAGATTTATTAGTTTCATATTTTGTCATTAAGTATGGCGAAATCAGCTGCTAAAAGATTCAATTTGTCATCAGCTGGAAATAAACTGACTATAGTGAATTTGTTTCTCAAGCAAACTAGTTGCCCATATAATAGCGTACTCTCATCACATTCGAGGATTAGTCAATTGGAAAGTTCAATTGGCTCCCAGATACATAATGTTTCTACTAGTTCAAGCTGTTCTCCATTAATCCTTACCTTACACAGAATGTCTCCTTCTCTTTCTACTACCATTACTTTGTTTTTATTTACATTTACTTTCAGACCCCTGGGGGTAAGGGATTAGAATATGCCCCACGTGCCTTCTGCGTGTCGTAAGAGGCGACTAAAGAGGTTGGGTCGGTGGGCTTGCGACCCCCAACCGTGAAAGAAGCGTAGCAACGACAAACGAACAATCAGCCTCGGATTGGGGGCGGTTCGTTCGTGGCCACCCCTTCGGGGATCACGGCGTCAGGCAATAGATAGATAGATAGACTTTCAGGCCTTGTCTTTCACATACTTCCACAAATATCTCCACTATCTGGCACAGGTCATTCTCACCCTTGGCACATAACACTGCATCATCTGCATACAACACATTAGTGACAGTCATTCTGTTCCCACCACTCACTATCTACTGCCTCTCTTCTTGTTCTGTCCTTTCCTTCTCTCATGACCCCATCCATGTAGATATTAAACAACCAGAAAACTCTTCACAACATTCAACAATGTCTTTTACATCATATAGCTCTAAAACTGTCCATAATCCTTCTCTACTAACTACATAATAATTATATATTATACACTACATTTTCTGCCATTCGTCATAGTCTAGAAACTACCGGTACATAATTCATGGAAAATAACATAATACCGGTATATAACTAAGTAACTGCAGCGATATAAATGATGCTATCCATTAATATTATGTGCTAATATGAGGCAAAAAATATGAATATAGAAATAGCTGAAATAGTATACACGCATAAATGTTGTACTTACCAATAAACAGAGAGCAGATCACCAGGAAGGCAACAATCTTCCTCACCATCACGATCTCTGTTATGCCCATCTCTCGTTTCTTCTTCTCTTCTCTTCTCTTCTCTCTTCTATCTCCTCTCCTCTTCTATCTTCTCTTCTCTCCTCTCTCTTCACAAAAACTATTCCTCTCAATACTACGTCGCAGAATTTCAGCTCTTGTATGCGAAAGTGTTCTTGGAATGGGGCACTTCAATTTTATTCACTATTATTTAGCTTATTCATATTCCAAGGCAGATAAGAGTCGAAATCTGAAAGGTGAACTTTATCTGAAAGTTCTTGGATTATGGCACAAGTTTCAAGTCTATTCCCTTATACTTATTTTATTAATTTTCCAAGACAGATACGAGTCGAAATCTGATAGTGTTCTTGGGATATGGCACAAGTTTCAATTTTATTCCCTTATACTTATATTATTCATATTGAATTATGGCACACGTTTTAAATTTATTCACTTTTATTCATCTTATTCATTTTCCAAGGAAAGATAAGAGTCGAAATATGAATGGTGAATAATATCTGAAAATGTTCTTGGATTATGGCACAAGTTTCAATTGTATTCACTATTACTTATCTCATTCATATTTCAAGGTAGATACAGTCGAAAATATAAATACTGTAGTGGACATTATCCGAATCAAATATATTTCCTTTCATTTATCTGATTCATTTTCCAAGTCAGATAGAGTCGAAATCTGAATGGTGAACATGATCTGAATGCACGTTGTTCACCTGTTCACATTGCTAATTATCTATATTGTGATATTTAAAGTTGCTAGCCAGTGTCTTATTTTACAGTGGCCTTTATTAAGCTTGTAATGTACAGTCGTGGTCTTAAATACTTGAACACCTAATGATAAAAATAAAACAAGAGAACCATTATTAACTATACTCGGTTTCTTTTCAACTGACGGTAAATTGCATAGTTACCATCAACATTTCTCAGGTATTTTGAAGATTTAGTAGTGGAATATGGTGCTAATTATATAAACTTGGTCTTAATATGATGCAGAGATAGAGTATTCATATTTCTCCATTAAGTATCGATAAATTAGCTGCTAAAGGATTCAATTTACCGTCAGCTGAAATGAAACCGGGTATAGTAAATAATCTAGTTTGTTAATTTCACTGCCAAAACCAAACACCTCCCAATGAAGCTAATGTTATGGGGAGATTTCCACTTGAGGGATTTTTTTCTGGACCCCTTTCTCTCTCATGTTTAGCCCCATTGCTTTTTAGATTTTAAGACGCTCGCCCCCTTTAGTTTGGCGATTTTAAGAACTTTCGCTCCATTTTTGTCAATTTTAAGAACTTTCGTGCCATTTAGGAGTCGATTTTTTCCTGGCGAGCAATAGCGAGCCTGTAATTTGAGAGGAACCGGCCTTCGGCCGGGACATTTTTCTACCGAAAAATGTACAAATTTATCTTGAAAGGGGGTCTAGGGGGTGTAATTTTAAGCTTGATGGAGTTCTAGGGAAGAAACTAAATACCTCCCCTTAATTTCACTCCCAAAGCCAAACTCCTCCAATGAAACTAATGTTAAGCATGTGATCCTCACGGGATTCGAACCTGAAATTTGATCTTTGTGGACCAAGGAGTTGATCAAAATTGTTCTCCAGTTTCAAATAGTTGTACAAACTTGTCCCGATATTACTGTCCACCAGTGTACAACTTGTTCCAAATATTGTACAGTCGGCCAAATATGTCATGTCTCCGCTGCCATTACATTTGTCTCGCTGTGTGCTGTATTAATGTCTGTCAGATGTTAAAAAGGGGGTGTCATGATAGGAACATGTGTGTACATCTCACTCGAAACGATGAATTAATGCTTAGATAGTGCGCCGATACCAATTATTGATCGAAATATACTTGGTGCCGCGACATCACTTATTTGGCAGACTGTACAGGCTTGAGTGTATGTAGTACACACAGAACACTAGTCACAAGAGAGTTCTTTGAGTGTGTTTTGACTTAGTTCAATACCCTTGACTCACTTCCATGTATTATATTATTCACGAACATGCTTTCAAAAGATACAATAGCATTTTTAGGTCAATATTTGTTTACTGCATAAGCACTTTGGAGGATTACTCTTCCCGGAAAGCTCTTTTAAAGGGGTAGTGCTTGTTTTTTCTGGACCCCCTTCTCCCTCATGTTTAGCATATTAGTTTTGAGGCTTCAAGACGTTCGTTCCGTTAGTTTGGCGATTTTAAGACCTTTTCCCCATTTCTCTGTCAATATAATAACCTATCGTGTCATTTAGGTGTCGATTTTAAGACCTTTTCCCCATTTCTCTGTCAATATAATGACCTATCGTGTCATTTAGGTGTCGATTTTTTCCTAGCAAGCGATAGCGAGCCTCTTATTTTAGAAGGCACCGGCCTTCGGCCGGAACATTTTTCTACCGAAAAATTTACAAATTTATCTAGAAAGGGGGTCTAGGGGGTACTATTTAAAACTTAATGGAGGTCTAGCGAGGAAACTGAAAAAAAAAAAAAAAAAAATAATAAATAAATATATAGTCCAAAAAACAAGCCCTACCCCTTTACAACGCTCCTAGCTTATATGAATACAAAATGTTATAGTGACTTTTTCCAAAACTCAATCTTTCAAGCCAAGATTATTTTCCACGCTATTTGAACACGATATAAACACTGATAAATTAATGCTGCATCAATGTGCTTTTTTTAGATTGTAGAATGTTATTTATTAGTATGAACTGCGAATAGTGGACAGAATAATTATCAACTGTCGAAAAAATTTAAAAAATAAGTCGGCTGTCTAAAATATAATTCAAAAGATGCTGGTTCACTATCGCTCGCCAGGTGTATATCGACACCTGGATGAGGATAAACGTCTTAAAACATAAGGTTAAGGGGAGATTTCCACTCGAGGGATTTTTTTCTTGACCCCTTTCTCCCTCATGTTTATCCCCATTGCTTTAGAGATTTTAAGACGTTCGCCCCAATAGTTTGGCGATTTTAAGAACTTTCACCCCATTTATGTCACTCTTAAGACCTTTCGTGCCATTTAGGTGTCGATTTTTTCCTGGCGAGCGATAGCGAGCCTGTAATTTAAGAGGAACCGGCCTTCGGCCTAGAAATTTTTCTACCGAAAAATGTACAAATTTATCTTCAAAGGGGGTCAAGGGGATGTAATTTCAAGCTTGATGGAAGTCCAGGAAACCCACTAAAAACCTCCCCTTAAATGGGGTCGAATGGCTGATGCAAGTGTTTTCCCTGTTCACATTGCAAAGTATCAATATTGTGATTTTTAAAGATCCAAGCCTGTTACTTATTTGACAGAGGCCTCAATTACACTGAATGATGACAATAAGTTAGTGTTATTTTCCAGAACACTGCACCATGGCATAAGTCTTCATCCATCGATAGTCATACAGTCACTGGGGTTCTTTAAGGGAGCCCACCTTGCTTTTTTTATCTTTCTCTCCCCCTCTCTTTGGCATTTATCCATTCGGCCCCATTCAGCCTACTATTTTAAGACGCTTACCCCCATCCAGGTGTCAATATTTTCTTGGCGAGCGGTAGCGAGCCAGCATATACTGTATACTGTATATATATAATTTTTTTTACAGCAAGCTAAATTTGTACATTTTTCGATAGAAAAAGGTCTCCGGCGAAGCCGGATTTCTCCATATTATAATGCTGGCTCGCTATCGCTCACCAGGAAGAAATCGACACCTGGATGGGGATAAATGTCTTAAAACAGTTGGCTGAATGGGGCCGAATGGATACAAGCCAGAGAAAGAGAGAAAAGGAGAGAAAGATAAAACAAAAAGCATGTGACCTCCCTTAAACATCACTTTCTCACTATCTAATAATAGCGTCACTATAATTTTGTTCATCTTAGACATCACTTTTGGACTATTTTGGCATTATTTCGTTGTGAGAGTATCCTAGGTTCGAGTCCTTGGAGTACCACGTATATTCATTAGTTTCATTGGTGTCATTAGTTAGGTCTATGTGTAAGTTATTTGGTGGGTTGGTAAATATATATGAATTAATAGCTTTACTAGATGGCTTTTATATCTTAATCCACTCACTTAATACGCGTCAGTCGATCGGCCAATCTTCGTTTGCTATGTATAACACTTTAGGCTCTGAAAAAGAAGAAGTTGGTTAATAAAATATATATTACACAAAGTTATGCAAACAACAACAGGTAAATTAATCCTAACAACACTGCTCAATTTTTAAACTAAAGGAAATGAAGCAAGTGCCTTTTGTCTCCTTCACATACAGTATATGTGTGTGTGTGTGTGTGTGTTTATGTATTGTATTGTATTGTATGTACTCAGGCACATGCCCCATAGATCAGGGTGGCCGACACGAGACAGAGCCCGAGCAGAAACAACATTTAAAGTTTCTATTCTTAGGGTCCGGGACCACTTTCGCATTCCCTCGCCCCTTTCTCTGTCACGTCGAGTAGGGGAATTATACAAGGGGAGGAGGATTCCTAGCTCATTTACATTAAGGGGAGGTATTTAGTTTGTTCCCTACGTTTTCATCAAGCTTAAAATTACACCCCCTAGACCCCCTTTCAAGATAAATTTGTACATGTTTCGGTAGAAAAATGTCCCGGCCGGAGGCCGGTTGCTCTTAAATTACAGGCTCGCTATCGCTCGCCAGGAAAAAATCGACACCTTAAAGGCACGAAAGGTCTTAAAATTGACAGACATAGGGCAAAATGTCTTAAAATGTCCAAACTAATAGGGCGAACGTCTTAAAATCTCAAAAGCAATGGGGCTAAACATGAGGGAGAAAGGGGTCCAGAAAAAAATCCCTCAAGTGGAAATCTTCCCCTTAACATTTACAGTAACATTTCTCATTGGGCTTCCCGATTACATGTTTAACTTCCACAACAAAGTATTGGAAACATTACTCCTAAATTATGTGTGTATGTATGTATGTGTGTATGTATGTGTGTATGTATGTATGTGTGTATGTATTTTGTATTTATTTTGTTTCTATGTGATTGAGGGAGGCAAAAGGCAGAACCGCCTATAGCGACTGCCTACCCCATAGTTGAAAGAGTGACAGGGCCAAAATCAAGGGACGTTCGAGCCAAAATGCCTGGACACACGGAGTTTGAAGCAATTTAAGTTGTAGGAAGAGGGAAAGACTGATTCTGGGAGAGAGTATGTATGTATGTACGGTAGGGTATGTATATACTGTATGTATGTATGTATGTATGTATGTATGTATGTATGTATGTGGCACCTTCCCCAGTTTTCCTTTTTATTTTTTTATTTTGTATTTGTTTTCCCTAAATTATACTTAATACATTTGAACGTCATATCTAAAGAGTGTAAGTAATTATTATTAATGCTAAATTTATATTACATTATTTGTGATACTATAAGCATCTGGAATTATCTAGACATTATTATCCCTTTCAAGATATAAGACGATTATCTTTAGTTTATAATCTAGGATATACGACTTATGGGGACAGGGGCTGCTTTTATTGGTCTATTTATTCATTTATATTAATTTATGTTTTAGTTTCCTTGCTAGACCTCCATGAATCTTAAAATCTTAAACTGCATAAAACTGTCCAACTTTATCCAGAATCAAAGGTAAAAAGCCGTTCCCGGGGCTGAAAGGCTTAATTAGATAAATGACAGACTAATTAGCCGGATCTTGTTCTTGCTAAGGTAACTCAGAACGTTTTTCAGCTCTCGACAAGTTAATTAGTCTTGGTGAACGCTTGGGAATACAGCGGATATGTTAGTCTCTTAAGAAACTGATTCAAAAATTCAACTAGCGACTTTTTACGATATTTTTCCATTACTCTTTTCACTGCGGACGGTGGGGGCATTGACCCGGGGTTGCAAGCCTGTGGGTTGATAATCCCCTCCCCCGCTGCCCTCTCAGACACGGATCTCATCTCATCCTGGCCCCTTTGAGGGCCCGACCATCTGGAGCGGCTTCGGTCGACCCGGACTCGGGACTGCTCGGCCAGACAGTCTGGGGAACTACAACAATAATAACCCACAGCTAATATCTATAGTCACAGGAACGGCAGCACTATTAGAGGTCATAATATCTATAGTCACAGGAACGGCAGCACTATTAGAGGTCATAAATATCTATAGTCACAGGAACGGCAGCACTATTAGAGGTCATAAATATCTATCTATTGCCGGATGCCTTATTCACCTATATGAGGGTGGCCATACACAAAATGCCCCCAAGCGGACCTATTCCCTGTGAGGACAACCTGTGCCAGTTTACTGAAGGACTTACAGGATTGACTCCTCAATTCAGAATCCGTCCGACTCCGAGGCCCTCTATGTATCTTTGTAGCACTATTTTTGTACAGTAGTGTGCGGCTAGTCCATCCACTAACCTGCTTCAGGTAAGCAGTATGGATTTGTATAACATTTACTGTCCTAGACAGGTTGCCGACCAAGGCTGACGTGTCCCATCCACCCGGATTTTTATAAGGTTTTCTCCCCTACATGGGTTGCCGACCAAGGCTAACAAACCCCATCCACCCTTACCTATTAACATTACTATCTACTTAGGGTCTAATTACCGTAATTTACAAGTATAATACAGGTTAGCCACTGTTGTACTGCATTAGGATTCAAGGCCTTTAATATTATCTGCTGCGAGGCTGATTTAAGGGGGTATGGTTGGTTTTTCTGGCCCCTCTTCTCCCTCATGTTTAGCCCCGTTAGCTTTCAGATTTTAGGACGTTTGGCCCATTTGTTTGGCGATTTTAAGACTTTATTCCCCATTTATTTGTCAATATAAAGACCTTTCGTGCCATTTTGGTGTCAATTTTTTTCTGGCAAGCAATATCTAGCCTGTTATTGAGGAGGAACCGCCTTCGGCCGGGAAATGTTTCTACCGAAATATGCACAAATTTATCTAGAAGGGGGATCTTGTGGATTTATCTAGAAGGGGGATCTTGTGGATTTGTTTTAAACTTGATGGAGGTTTAGGGAGGAAACTAAAAGAATAATAACTAAATTAATAAACCAATAAATGAGCCCAACCCCCTTAATTATTCAGATGATCCTCGTTCATCCAAATATCTGATAATCGTTTGCAATTAGTAGTTCCAGGGGCTTTAAAAATGTCCAAGTTTATTTGTGTCTTTATTGTTCTATACGATACTTTTGGGTGTATCGTGTTGCATTGTTGGGGTTTACTTCCGATTCCGATAATTTTGGGTGTATCGTATTGCATTGTTGGGGTTTATTTCCGATTCCGATAGGGAGAGGGCTGTGATTTGCTGAATTGACTTTTGTCGTCTCTGGAATCTTTGACGCACAGCTCCTTCTAAGCGGCTGCCTTCACGATATTGAGCACCAAGACCAAAGTTCTTCGCAGAGCCTAAGTGAACAAAGTGAACCTGCTGGATATCTACTACATTAGCTAAGTAGCTCGTTTCACTGCGTTTTGTCGTCTCCGGAACTTCTGACGCACTACTTCTCCTATACGGCTGTCTCGACGATATTGAACACCAAGACCAAAGTTGTCCGCATAGCCAAAATGAACAAAGTGAACTTGCCGGATTTCCGATACCGACCGTGGTGGCTCTTGCACTCCGAGATTGTGTGTTTTTTTTTTTTTGTATTGTCTCCAGAACCTTTGACGCACTACTCCTCCTAAACGGCTTCCTCCACCATATTGAACACTAAGACCAAAGTTGTTCGCAGAGCCAAAATGAACAAAGTGAACCTGTCGGATTTCCGATACGGAGTGTGGTGGCTCTTGCACCGTGAGATAATCTAAAACGGGATGTAGCGGAATCAGGATGTAGCCAATTCATCCGCCATTAATATTTTAGTCTTGCGGGGTTCGAGTGCTGGTTTGTGATGGTGTCGAGTTGGGATACTTATGGTCCATGCTTCTACAGTACTTCGTCCATCATCTGAAACAAGAGAGAGAGAGACTATTAGTAGGAGGTGAGATTGTAACATATTAATACTATCACGCGAGTTCCTTTAACCCCTTCAGCACCATGACGTAATTTCCATCATATTCTGGTTACAATTAGACGATTATCTTTAGTTTTCAATCTACCAATACAACTCAAAGGGGTAAATACTATCTCAATTTACCCTCTTAGTAACATAGGTCCTTCTTAAACTGCATAAAACCATCTAATTTCAGCCAGAATAAAAGGTAAAATGGCGTCATGGTTCTGAAGGGGTTAAGGGGAATGGGCGTATTTATTTCCAGATTTATGTTTTTTTTTTTTTTTTTTTTTTTTTTTTTTTTCCTAACCCTCCACCAAGCTTCAATAAACACCCCCAATACAAGGAAGGATCTGTGTTAGTTAAAATTGGTTGGTTGAGATAGCTTGAAGCCTTATTATGGCTAGAGGTCCTTCCTAAGCTGAAGACATTCGTCTAATAGTTGCCAGAACATGATGCAAGGACGTCCCCGGTACTGAATGGGTTAACCCCTTCGCCGGATTCCCTTGGCTTCGGGCTAACATGAGACGATGTTATGCAGCTTATTTAAGGGGAGATGGGTCGTTTTTCCCGTCCCCCTTCTATCTCATGTTTAACCCCATTAGTTTTCATATTTTATGACGTTCGGCCAATTAGTTTGGCGATTTTAAGACTTTTCGACCCATTCTGTTGTCAATATTAAGACTTTCGTGTCATTTAGGTTTTAATTTTTCCTGGCGAGCGATAGCCAGCCTGTCATTTAAGAGAAACCGGCTTTCGGCCGGGACATTTTTTTATCGAAAAATGTACACATTTATCTTGAAGGAGGGTGTGGGGGGGGGTGGGGTTAAACTTGATGGAGGTCGTGGATGAAACTTTAAAAAAAAAATATATATATATTAAGCATATACGTAAATGAAGACATTAACCCTTTCACGCACATATGAGGCAGAGGTTGCCAGATTAGCAATAAGAAATAGAGTTCTCTCACTCTTATAATTACCTCTCCAAAATTAGTTTTCTGCCCACAGCTAACTCAAAGACAACTGCAGAGGTTGAAGTAACTAAACTAAAGGTTTCTAAATACCCATGATGGTAACAAAGGCTTTAAAATATTCCCAATAGGCTCAAAATCGCGTCATATGTCGGAGAGGGTTAATACGCCCAGATCACCTTAAGAAGAGCCTATGTTATTCAGAAAGTTTCTCGAGGCTAAAGTTACCCCTTGTGTCCTAGAGGAAGATTATAAGCTGAAAAATAAAATAAAATCTTTAATGGTGACTCGAAAAAGATGAAGAATACGTGCTTAAAGGGTTAACCCTTTCAGTACCGATGCCGTCCTTTTAACTTTATTCCGACTACTATTAGGCGATTAATATTCAGTTTAAAAAGGGCCTCCACCAATTAACAGGCTTCGAACTATCTCGCTTAACCGTTTTTACTACCCCAGATATTTCTTAAACTGCACAAAACAGTCTAAATATAGCCAGAGTAATATTTAAAAGACGTCGCCGGTACAGAAGGGGTTAAACATATTGCCTCGGTTTGACATGAGGTTTGGCACACACAAAATACATACACACACACACATCAAATACACACACACCATTTAGGAAGCAAGGATAGGTGTAATTATTGAATCCCCTGACACCTTGAACAAAGCCGCCAGTGTGGTGTAGGTACTATACTATAATACCACTGGGGAGGCAGAGTGATCCCTTCTATAACACCACACACAGAGAGAGAGATCCACACACACACTCTTTGTTTCTTTCATTATATTCTACTCGCATATACAGTCATTCTTACGTTTAGTTTTCTCTCATCCAAACTCTCTCTCTCTCTCTCTCTCTCTCTCTCTCTCTCTCTCGCTCTCTCAATTACGAGCCCGGAGTTGTTGATTATGCAGATGTGGCCCCTAATCTGTGTACGGTACTGCCGGGCGATCCTGTATTCGCTAGGGGAGCACTACGGTACACGACCATTGCTACTGAAACACACCTGGGAGATAGCAGAGAGTAGAGATCCTATAGTAATTATTATGTTCCTTCCAACAACCAACTATACTCCCAAAATCGATTAATGAAATTTACAAACACATGTGGCAGTCCGTGGATTCGAATCCAGGATGCTCACACCGAAAATCAACACCCCATGCATCGCACCACGAAGACAGTTAAAGAATGGTGGACACTGCCTACGATTTATTATGCAACTTCGAATACTGCATATCAATCTAAGCATGTACACACATCCCAACTGCAACTCACGTAGGCTATGCATATGTGAATGGAAAGAGCAATTAATGGGGCCTTAACCACTAGGGAAGTCCTCTCGATAAATTACCCCTGAACCAATATCAATTATTATGTTCCTTCCAACAACCAACTAATATATTTATAAATTTGATTTAAGTTTTAGTTTTCTCGCTAGACCTCCATCAAGCTTAGAAAAACATCCCCTAGACCCCCTTTCAAGATAAATTTGAACATTTTTCGATAGAAAAATGTCCCGGCCGAAGGCCAGTTCCTTTTAAAATTAGAGGCTCGCTATCGCTCGCCAGAAAAAAATCGACATCTAAAGGCCACGAAAGGTCTTAATATTGACAAACTATTGAAACACACTTGGGAGCAAGTCTATTTTTTTCCAGCTGATTGCAAAGTTCGTATCAAAATTTCTCAGTTATTGTAATATTTGTTAGTGAAATATGGTGTTAATTATTAAAACTGTGCGTTGATAAGATACAGAGACCTAGTAGCTTCACATTTTTGTATTCAGTGTCGAGAAATAAGCTGCTCAGGGATTCAATTTCCCATCAGCTGGAAAACAAAATAGACTAGGCTATAGGAGGGTGGAGGAAGAGTACGGTACACGACCATCACTATTGAAACACACTTGGGAGATAGGAGGGTGGAGGAAGAGTACGGTACACGACCATCACTATTGAAACACACTTGGGAGATAGGAGGGTGGAGGAAGAGTACGGTACACGACCATCACTATTGAAACACACTTGGGAGATAGGAGGGAGGAGGAAGAGTACGGTACACGACCATCACTATTGAAATACACTTGGGGGATAGGAGGGAGGAGGAAGAGTACGGTACAAGACCATCACTATTGAAACACACTTGGGAGATAGGAGGGAGGAGGAAGAGTACGGTACACGACCATCACTATTGAAATTGTGACGCACCCAGTGCGTAGCAACGCAACCTGATTGTACTCCTTGGTACTCCACTGTACCGTCACGGTGCGTGTACCGTGCTGGCTGCTTATATTGAGTGTGACAACGTATAACTATGTTCTTTGTATCTCTGCAAAGGTCTCGTCATGTGCTAACCAGTGGTGGGTTTTGTTTAAGCCATGTCGAGACCTTCCATTTAATATGTAGTATCAATAGAGAAGTTGATAGATAAGACAGTGGGAATTCAGAGAGAGTGAGTGAGTTGGACTTCAGAGCGAGAGGGTAGCGGTGCCCCACGCTGCCGGGGGGGTGGTTGCCAGACGTATGGACCGGTTGGCAGCCCTGCGCTTATAGCTAGGTGCGACAGGGTTGGTAGTACATTGCCGCCTGCCTATGCTGCCTGGGCTGCCCATGTTGTCGTACAGCACATTGCCTGGAGGCTCGCTGTGTGCTCTATGACCAGGTTGCCTAGAACCTTTGAGATTCTAACATCCCTTGCCCTCTCTCCCAATTTCTCACGGTTGCACTCTTTCTCTCTGACGACATTACTCTCATTTCATTCTTCTCTCTATTTAAATGCATACCCTTCCCTTGAGGTCCTAAAGGAGTTTCAGCACTCACCTCTCGTATTACTCTTAGGACAAGCATATATTTACATGTATTAGATTTAAGGGGTTAATGTGAACAGCGATCTTCTTGATGAGGATAGTTGGTGAACGTTCTACATGTTCACGAGTTATATGCCCAGCTCATCATCCAATTTGTGACTAGACTAGTGCCATGTGTAAGAGCCCGACCATGCCCAGGAGTTGTCTGTAGAGGGGCGAGGACTTAGCCTTGATTTGCCTACCGAGCCAGGAGCGAGTGCAGTACCAGAGACTACAGCTCGCTCGTAGTGCCGGTATAGTAGAGTAACGTAATTTATCTGTCCTTGTGTTCTCTGCAGTCTTTTCCTGGGTTCTCGCTTTCGGTGCTGGGACTCGTTGTTCCTGTGACTTGGCCTGCTAGCTAGAACACATGGGGATGATGAGTGGGTTATATCTTTATTTTACTATGCATTGCAGCTCTCTTTAAGTTTATGTATGTAACACTTTACAATACACATTACTCACACACAAGACAACACTATTAATACTTTCATGTATCAATTAACTGCACTGTCGTTTTGCTGCTGTGTCCGGAGTTCTGTTGCGTAGGGCGCATACGGACTCAGAGGGGAGACAGAGTGAGAGAAGCGAAGTAGCCTATGCGGTAGTAGGCTACCGGCGCAGTACTGTTGCCTGCAACCTTTTAGTTATTCCAAGTATAGATTCATTCTTATAATAAGTGACTACTATTTATGTTCCTTCCATGTGTATTATTAGGTATCTACTGGATCATGAACATCTTGTATGCTACATGCTAGTGCATGTTAGTAGGGGACAGTTATTCTAGTGCACGCGCTTTCAAGTAGGCGTGTACATTTGTCATTTAGCATTTCACTGTCATACCTTTAGCCTGCTTCTATTCTACATTATTAGAGGCTTAATATTAACGTAGTTTCTTGAGTATTGCATTTCTTTAGTAATAACGTAACCTATAAATGTCTGAGGGAGTTTAGCCTCATAGCCTACCCCTGTTGTACACTTTCGCCAAGTTAAGGTACCTCGTTACCATAGACGATAACTCTGTAGGGCGTTGGTGCTTTTGTTGTCTGGAGCATATAGTATTTGGGACTGGAATCGAGCGTGTCGTTGTCACATAAGCCATTTCTGTCCTACGATCAAGAATCCCGAATATGTATTGCCGATCCAGCCGTAACAAAATGGCGACCTTGCACAAGATTCAGTAGTATCCTATCACATGTTTTTTGGAGAACTATTCTATGCTACCTAGTAGAGCTGGCTAGAATTTTCTTGCATATTGGAGGAATTTTTATTGTGTCATTATTGTATTGGTGGACTTGCAGATTGTTTCGTTGGGGGTGTCTAGAGTAGAGTCATTCAAGCATCTTTAACATTTTGTGAGTCGAGACTGCAATTAGTAATAAGCACTTCTTTTTTTTATGAACAGCAATTGTATAACCAGCACTATGTCTAATGACTCATCATTTCCGGGGGAGGATAACACGGTACAGCCTAGTAACCAGCAAGTACAACAGATGTTTAGGGAGGGGAGTGTTATAAGTGGAGAGAGGGATGCCCGGGCATTTTTGCAGACACCTTTGACCGAACAGCGCCTGCAGGCTATTGATTGTTACGGTCTTCGCTGTTTAGCCACGGTTTTGGGGCGGGACTGTCCTGACAGTTGGCCCAAGAAGAATTTGGTGGCATGTTTGTTGGGTGATGGCGATGGGGCGGTGGGTGGAGTGGGGTCTTGGGGGGTTCCCTCCAAGCCTCCATTCCACTCTACCCCTGAGCTGGGCCCTCAGCCAGCGAGGCTTAGCACGATGCAGCAGGAGGGTTCTCAAGGGCAAGCTGGCTTACCCGTAAACACGTCTCGGTGTGGATCCCCCATTTTGTGCTCTCCCCCCCCAGGCCTGTCTCCTGAGATGTTATTTCAGCTAGAACTAGCTAAGTTTAAGCTGCAGGAGACTCAGATACAACAGGCTAGTATAGAACGCATAGAGGTTGCTAGAATCCAAGCCAATCAGGATGCAACCAGGTACCAGGCTGAAATGGATGTCGAGAAGTCTAGAGTAGAGACCACGGGGCGTCATCTCGGTGGTGGGCACCGGGTTACAGACTCACTTTCGCATTTAATTAAGTTAGTACCCGCATTTGATGAGACAGCAGTGACTGAGTTTTTTGCTCGTTTCGAAAAGAAGTGTCGTGAGTATGACTGGCCGGAGGTTAAATGGGCAGCATTAGTTTCATCACGTCTAGTGGGTAAGGGGTTGAAAGCCTACGATGCACTGTCACTGGACGAGAGTGTAGTGTATGGACTGGTGAAGGAGGCTGTGCTCCGGGCCTACGAACTGCAACCCGAAACTTATAGATTGAAGTTCCGTGGCGTGAATAAGAAGAGCGACGTCAGTTTTATGGAGCACGCACGGGACTTAACAGATGCAGGTAATAACTGGTTTCGGTCCGAGCACGCAGAGTCGGCTGAGGAAATTAAGCAACTTTTCTATCTGGAACAGTTTTACCAATGTACTGGAACCGATCTAACGCTGAACATTAAGGAAAAATGTCCCAAGACAGTAGAGGAGGCTGCCAAGATGGCAGACTTCAGATTATCATTGATTCGTGGTTGCGGTGCCGCTCAGAGGGCTGAGTCAGGGCAGAAGGGGCGCTATACCCCACCCACCAGAGTTTTTGATAATAACAAATCCTATGACACACATAACCACACTAAATGCATTGCACCTAATAACACCTACAAACACAAGCCTCTCCCGTTTACTAAAGGTCAGGCCCCTTCTTCGCCCGCACAAGGGAAGAAGCCCATTGGGGATGTGAAATGTTACAAATGTCAGAAGCTAGGCCATTATTCACGTGAGTGCCCTAGTAACACTCCCGCTAAGCCGGTGTCATTGGTTCACAGTATCGGTGTGTCTCTGAAGGCTGCAGCAACTGCCCGGGGTAGGTTGTCAGCAGCTGAGGCACACGCGGTAAAGAAGCGTACGGAAGGCTCGACACCTGTCCGGGACACTTTCTGTAGCCATCGGGGACACGGGTTTGTGAGCTGGGGGAGTGAACTACGGAGGGTTGACTTGCTGAGGGATACGGGGGCTTCGCAAACTTTGTTGAGGAACTTCACAGGGAAACCGATAAATGCGGCCAGAGTTGTTGTGGTGCAGGGTATAAATGCTACGAGGTCATACCCACTTGTGAGGTTGGAGTTGAGAGTGGGAGAGGTGTGCAGGGAGCTGGATGTAGGGATCGTTGAGTGTTTGCCAGTTGAGGGCGTCGACCTCCTTCTCGGCAACGACTTTGCGGTGCCCACTTCCGGGACTCCACCCTTAGTCGTTGCCGAGAGGGCGGCCGACGTGGATGGTGAGAATCGGGAATGGGTTGGGAGGTGCCAACAGGATGAGATGGCCTGTGTGGTAACCCGATCTCGCTCTGCGGCTCCTGCACAGCCTAGCACTCAACCTCGGGGACAGTGGAGGAAGGATCAGGAGAAGGTTGCTAAGGGCAGGAAAAGGGACATTGATTCTGCTGCACTTCTCGGTGATTCGGTACTTGGACCTATAATAAACACGGGAGTTGACTCTGGCCCAGATATGGTGTGTAACAAGGCAGAGTTGGGTAAGACTTCGCGTGAGGCAAGAGCTGTAGCGAGAGCCACTAAGGCAGTAGAGCCTACTAGCCGGGGTAATGTCTTATTACAAAACCATCTTGATGCATTGACGCCCAGGGACATTAGTGAGCAGCAGCTGCAAGACGCTAGCCTAGCTCGTTATAGCAATGGTGCCATAGAGTTGGAGGAAGATGGGGATGCGAAGCCGGGAGATTTCTTTAGGCTCAACAGGATATTGTACCGCAGATTTCTAGACCCCAAATCGAAGTGGGAGGGCGGTGCGAGGGTAGTAGACCAGGTGGTTGTTCCAAATAAGTATAGAGAGTCCTTATTGTGTCTGGCGCATGATGTGCCGGTGGCGGGTCATTTGGGGGTAACAAAAACATTGGCGGCATTGGGCAGGTTTTTCTGGTGGCCTGGGGTCAAGGCTGATGTCTGTGCATGGGTGGCTGGGTGTGCGACCTGCCAGACAACGGGGAAGCCTAACCAGACCATCCCGAAGGCACCCTTGTTTCCCATACCTGTCACCGGGCCTCCGTTCAGCAAAGTTGTAGTAGATTTGGTTGGCCCTTTCCCACCTACTAGTAGTGGCAATAAATTCCTGTTGACAATCATGGATGTGGCTACGAGATACCCGGACGCATACCCCATGAGAAACGGCTCGGCAAAGGCAGTTGTTAAAAACTTATTATTGTTCTGTTCCCGTTATGGATTTCCACGTGAGGTGCAGTCAGACCAGGGGAGCAATTTTACATCCAAATTGTTCAAGCAAACCCTTCAGTTGCACGGTATATGTTCTGTAGTGTCGTCAGCCTACCATACCGAGAGTCAGGGAGTCTTGGAGCGGTGGCACTCGACCCTGAAGAGTGTGCTACGCTGTTACTGTGCAGAACATGACACTGATTGGGATTTGGGTCTGCCGTATGTTCTGTTCGCTGCACGTGAAGTCCCAGGAGAGAGCCTGGGGTTCAGTCCAAATCAACTAGTCTTTGGCCATAATGTGAGAGGACCTTTAAGTATGGTGAAAGAGATCTGGGAGGGCGAAGAGAAGCCGGGGTCTGTACTTAAATATATCCTTGAGAGCCGGGAGAGACTTATAGGTTGCATGGCAGCGGCAGGTAATAACTTGGTTAATGCACAGGCGGTCATGAAGCACCAGTATGACGCCAAGGTGAAGCTTCGGGAGTTTTCGGTGGGTCAGGAGGTAATGTTGCTTTTACCTTTGCCTGGACACCCCCTTTCTGCCAAGTTCATTGGGCCGTATGTGGTGGCTAAGAAACTGTCCGACCTTGATTATCTCGTTGCAACACCTGACCGTAGAAAAAAACATCAGTTATGTCATGTTAACCTCATGAAAGAGTATGTGAGACGCCCCTCAGAGCCTCTCACTGTCCCTGTGCTGGCCTGCAGCGGCCAGGGTGGAGAAGGAGGTGGGGACAGTCATGCTGCTGAGGAGGATAGCTGGGACTGTGTCATTTCCGCGGAACAGTGGGCGGGGAATACTGAACAAGAGGCTAGGCAAGCTGTAAGTCACCTGCCTGAGCACCAGGGTGCTGCTGTCCTAGGCCTGTTCAGGTCATACCCCTCTGTTTTCGCCGAACACCCAGGTCTCACTACTCAGGTAACGCACGACGTGGACGTCGGTGATAATGTGCCCTTCAAGTCAGTGCCCTACCGTGTGCCCCCGGTAAAGTTGCCAGCTTTACGGGAGGAGTTAAAGTACATGGTTGAGAGAGGGATGATCACTGAAGGTTATGTGAAGTGGACATCACCCGTCACGTTGCAGCCAAAACCTGACGGCAAGGTGCGGTTCTGCATAGATTTTCGTAGGCTAAATGGCTTGACCACTACCTACCCTTACCCTTTGCCTCGAGTTGACGACAGCGTGGACAAGATAGGGAATGCAAAGTACCTTACTAAAATTGATCTTGTAAAAGGCTACTGGCAAGTACCCCTGTCGGACCGAGCTAAGCAAGTTTGTGGTTTTGTGGTAGATGGCAAGACCTACCAATGTAACGTAATGCCTTATGGGCTTAAGAACGCACCTGCCACGTTTCAGAACCTGATGAACGATATTTGTGACGAAATCCCTAACTGCACGGTCTACCTTGATGACGTGATAGTGTATGATGACAATTTTGAAAATCACCTAAGGCACTTAGAGACCCTGTTTGGGAAGTTGCACGATGCTGGGCTGGTGGTGAACCTGAGGAAGTGCGAGTTTGTAAAGGCTACTGTGCAGTATCTTGGCTTCGTGGTCGGGTTAGGCCGGGTGTGCCCCCCCCTGAGCAAGATACAGGCTATCAATATGTTTCCCAGGCCCACCACTAAGCGCCAGGTCATGCGGTTCCTAGGTATGATAGGCTATTATAGGCGCTTCATCCGGGGATACTCTACTGTCTTAGCACCGTTAACTGATCTACTGTCGAAGTCAGTGAAGTTCTGTTGGGCTGCGGAGTGTCAGAGGGCTTTCGACCTAGTCAAGCACCTGCTGTGTACACATCCGATTTTGAGAGCCCCAGACTTCTCCAGGAGTTTTCAGCTGGCGACTGATGCCAGCGGTGTGGGTGCCGGGGCAGTGTTACTGCAGACTGATTCCGAGGGCTTGGAACACCCAGTGAGCTTCTTTTCTCGCAAGTTTAATTCGGCACAAAGGAATTACTCGACTATAGAGAAGGAGCTTCTTGCTATCGTTTTGTCGCTCAAACATTTCGAAGTTTATGTTCCAGCCTACGGCCCGGTAGTGACGATTTATACGGACCATCATCCCTTGAAATTCCTAAATCAGTTTCACAATCGGAATATGCGGTTGACCAGGTGGTCCCTAATGCTCCAAGAGTATAATCTCAACATTCAGCATATTGCCGGGAGTGAGAACGTGATAGCAGATTGTCTATCAAGGGTTGATGATCCAGGATAGTCGTGCACGGTGTGTGGGTTGAGCAGGAGTAAAATTAGGCTATCATAACGCCATCCAAAAAGATTATAAAACAATAAAATAAACGAGAAATTTTTTTTTTAGTTTTGTAAGTCTTTATTGTTGTAGCATGATGCATGCGATATTGTGTTTTATGTATAATTCACTCTTCAGTTGTTGTGCACCTTTTGCAATTAGTGGCAGCTAAGGGTAGCAGGTCGGTTGGTTGCCTGTCAGATTTTGATAATGCTTCTAAGGTCGATTATCTAAAATCTTGGGGGGGCTGTGACGCACCCAGTGCGTAGCAACGCAACCTGATTGTACTCCTTGGTACTCCACTGTACCGTCACGGTGCGTGTACCGTGTACCGTGCTGGCTGCTTATATTGAGTGTGACAACGTATAACTATGTTCTTTGTATCTCTGCAAAGGTCTCGTCATGTGCTAACCAGTGGTGGGTTTTGTTTTAAGCCATGTCGAGACCTTCCATTTAATATGTAGTATCAATAGAGAAGTTGATAGATAAGACAGTGGGAATTCAGAGAGAGAGAGTGAGTTGGACTTCAGAGCGAGAGGGTAGCGGTGCGCCACGCTGCCGGGGGGGTGGTTGCCAGACGTATGGACCGGTTGGCAGCCCTGCGCTTATAGCTAGGTGCGACAGGGTTGGTAGTACATTGCCGCCTGCCTATGCTGCCTGGGCTGCCCATGTTGTCGTACAGCACATTGCCTGGAGGCTCGCTGTGTGCTCTATGACCAGGTTGCCTAGAACCTTTGAGATTCTAACATCCCTTGCCCTCTCTCCCAATTTCTCACGGTTGCACTCTTTCTCTCTGACGACATTACTCTCATTTCATTCTTCTCTCTATTTAAATGCATACCCTTCCCTTGAGGTCCTAAAGGAGTTTCAGCACTCACCTCTCGTATTACTCTTAGGACAAGCATATATTTACATGTATTAGATTTAAGGGGTTAATGTGAACAGCGATCTTCTTGATGAGGATAGTTGGTGAACGTTCTACATGTTCACGAGTTATATGCCCAGCTCATCATCCAATTTGTGACTAGACTAGTGCCATGTGTAAGAGCCCGACCATGCCCAGGAGTTGTCTGTAGAGGGGCGAGGACTTAGCCTTGATTTGCCTACCGAGCCAGGAGCGAGTGCAGTACCAGAGACTACAGCTCGCTCGTAGTGCCGGTATAGTAGAGTAACGTAATTTATCTGTCCTTGTGTTCTCTGCAGTCTTTTCCTGGGTTCTCGCTTTCGGTGCTGGGACTCGTTGTTCCTGTGACTTGGCCTGCTAGCTAGAACACATGGGGATGATGAGTGGGTTATATCTTTATTTTACTATGCATTGCAGCTCTCTTTAAGTTTATGTATGTAACACTTTACAATACACATTACTCACACACAAGACAACACTATTAATACTTTCATGTATCAATTAACTGCACTGTCGTTTTGCTGCTGTGTCCGGAGTTCTGTTGCGTAGGGCGCATACGGACTCAGAGGGGAGACAGAGTGAGAGAAGCGAAGTAGCCTATGCGGTAGTAGGCTACCGGCGCAGTACTGTTGCCTGCAACCTTTTAGTTATTCCAAGTATAGATTCATTCTTATAATAAGTGACTACTATTTATGTTCCTTCCATGTGTATTATTAGGTATCTACTGGATCATGAACATCTTGTATGCTACATGCTAGTGCATGTTAGTAGGGGACAGTTATTCTAGTGCACGCGCTTTCAAGTAGGCGTGTACATTTGTCATTTAGCATTTCACTGTCATACCTTTAGCCTGCTTCTATTCTACATTATTAGAGGCTTAATATTAACGTAGTTTCTTGAGTATTGCATTTCTTTAGTAATAACGTAACCTATAAATGTCTGAGGGAGTTTAGCCTCATAGCCTACCCCTGTTGTACACTTTCGCCGAGTTAAGGTACCTCGTTACCATAGACGATAACTCTGTAGGGCGTTGGTGCTTTTGTTGTCTGGAGCATATAGTATTTGGGACTGGAATCGAGCGTGTCGTTGTCACATAAGCCATTTCTGTCCTACGATCAAGAATCCCGAATATGTATTGCCGATCCAGCCGTAACAAAATACACTTGGGGGATAGGAGGGAGGAGGAAGAGTACGGTACACGACCATCACTATTGAAATACACTTGGGGGATAGGAGGGAGGAGGAAGAGTACGGTACACGACCATCACTATTGAAACACACTTGGGAGATAGGAGGGTGGAGGAAGAGTACGGTACACGACCATCACTATTGAAACACACGTGGGGGATAGGAGGGTGGAGGAAGAGTACGGTACACGACCATCACTATTGAAACACACTTGGGGGATAGGAGGGAGGAGGAAGAGTACGGTACAAGACCATCACTATTGAAACACACTTGGGGGATAGGAGGGAGGAGGAAGAGTACGGTACAAGACCATCACTATTGAAACACACTTGGGGGATAGGAGGGTGGAGGAAGAGTACGGGACAAGACCATCACTATTGAAACACACTTGGGGGATAGGAGGGAGGAGGAAGAGTACGGTACAAGACCATCACTATTGAAACACACTTGGGGGATAGGAGGGTGGAGGAAGAGTACGGTACACAACCATCACTATTGAAACACACAAAGGAAGTACAAAGGAAATCAAGCAACAACAGGTCTAGTGACCCTTCTAGGTTGCTTGTCCTCCAAAACACTGAGGATCAAGTGTCCAAACAGTGGTTTAGAGTGGGTAAGGGAACATTGGAAAGGGAATTACTGCCCTTGAACTAATGTCCGTGGCAGGATTAGGAAGTTAGTAGGGGACAGATGGGTTAGTAACTGAGGGGGGGATAAAATAAAGTTATTCATTTACAAACGCAGTCAGTCGCGGGTTTGATGCGAGATATTTGTCTAGGCGGAGTTTAAATGAATCAACGGTGATGCAGTCTATAACGTCTCGGGGAAGCCCATTCCACAAGTTGACAACTCGATTGAAGAAGAAATTCTTAGATTCGTGTGATTTAAAAGATTTACCAATAATTTTGCAACCGTTTCCCCGCGTGTAATTAGATTGGTCGATAGTGAAGTACTTACTACAGTTCATATTGTCGATGCCTTTGATGATTTTGAACACTTGAATTAAGTCACCTCTTAATCTGCGCTGGGTTAAAGGAAATAGATTTAATTCTCTAAGACGCTCTTCGTATGGTTTGTTCTTTAGGCTAGGTATCATTTTGGTAACTCTACGTTGAACTCGTTCTAGCTTGTTTATATCTTTTTGGTAACAAGGGCACCAGGATTGAACGCAGTATTCCAGAAGAGGGCGGACTAAGGAATTGTAAAGGGTTAGGATAACTTCTTTGGATTTATGCTCAAATGACCTGCCTATAAAGCCAATTATTTTGTTTGCCTTCTTAACAACTTCTGAACATTGTTGACTCGGTTTTAGGTTACTCAATACTGTTACTCCCAGATCGGTTTCTCTGTTTACATTCTTAAGCTGAGTGCCATTCATCGAATAGTTTGCTTTCTCATTTAGGTATCCGATATGTAGTACTTTACATTTATCCGCATTGAAACTCATTTGCCAAATTTGGGCCCAACATGACAATTTATCAGATTGTGTTGCATATCGTCAACTTGTTCTTTTGAGAGTACGCTATTTGCAATTTTTGTATCGTCAGCAAATTTTGAGATTGTACAGGTGAGACCCTCATCTATGTCGTTGATGTAAATTAGAAAGAGAATTGGTCCTAGTACCGATCCCTGGGGTACCCCGCTACTTACATTGGTCCATTTAGATGCCTTACCGTTTATGACTACTCTTTGCTTTCTGTCGCTGAGCCAATTTTCTATCCATTTCAACACACCGTCTTGTATTCCATGCGCTTTTAGTTTTAGCAGTAAACGTTTGTGGGGAACTTTGTCAAAGGCCTTTTGAAAATCAAGGTATATAATATCTACAGCTTTACTCTCATCGTAGAGGTTGAGGATATCTTGGAAGAAGTCTAAGAGGTTTGTTAAACAGGAACGTTTTTTACGAAAGACGTGTTGAGTATCTTTAAGTATGTTATTTTCCTCTAAGTGATTTACGAGTCTGTCTCGTATGACCGTTTCTAGCATTTTACATACAACTGAGGTTAAGCTAATTGGACGATAGTTACTGGGTAGGGATTTGCTGCCTTTTTTGAATATCGGTGTTACGTTGGCTAGCTTCCACTGATCAGGCATAGTTCCAGACTGCAAGGATTTATTGAATAGTAATGTCAGTGGTTTGGAGAGCTCATCCTTAGCTTCCTTTAGAACTCTAGGCGAGATTGTATCAGGTCCAGGCGTTTTATTTACCTTGAGTTTATCTAAACAATTCAATACTTCTCTCTCTGTAACGGTGATATTGCTTAAAACATCTGAATTATCAATCTGAATCGGCGATGGTGTAGGGATATCACTGAGGTCTTCTGTTGTAAAAACTGATGCAAAAAAGGTATTGAGGGCATTACTCATTTGTACTTCGTCTTTGGTGTATTCTCCATTTTCATCGACTAACGGTCCAACAGTTGAAGTAACTACTTTTTTCTTTCTGATATAACTATAGAATTCTTTCGGGTTTGTTTTACTTTGATTCGCAATATGTAACTCTAAGGTCTTTTTACTTTGCTTAATTAACTTTTTGGCTTTGCGTCTTAGCTCTACAAATTTCACCCGTTCTTCGTCATTTTGTGAGGATTTTAATCTATCATTAGCAAATTTTTTAGCAAGCAGGCAGTTTGAAATATCTTTATTCCACCATTTGGGCTTATTATTATGGTCTGGACGCCGTATTTTCGATGGTATGCAGTCTTGCACTGCTTTTAGGTACGGTAAGTGGTTTCGAATAACTTCCAAGATGTATTTATGTCGTTATTGTTAATTAAAAAGCAATTAATTAAAGGGGAGGTGTGGTGGAGTGGTCTTGCCACTGGCCTGGTAATCCAAAGGTCCCGGGTTCAAATCCCGATGTATCAATGGGAAGATATTATTGGGATGGAATTTGAGCTGTACCTAGTATCAGTGCATTACCACAAGCCCACCGAAACGTCAATCAAATACCCTCATTGTTCCCTGATTAAATAGCAGTGTATGAATATTCCCATATTCAAAATATGCTATAGGGGTGCAATGCCTGGTGAGTTATCTGCTCAACAGGTGGCGTTGTGTGTGTGTAAGTGTGAGAGTCCGAGTGTAGGGGGTGAGACAGTGAAGCACGGGAACGAGATGGCTTCAGAGATGGGGTCGTTTCGGTCCATGAGTGAGCACCATGCCTCATGTGAAGGCAAGATGGCAGGTGCTCGTTGTACTCTACGTGCTTCACATGTCTCACTCCCTAGACTGGAACAAGACCTCACGGGCTTCACTGTTCATTGTAAAACGGTGAATGTTAAGGCTCTCAGCCTATGCCCGAGAGGAAGTAAGTTGGAATATAGAAAAAAAAAAAAAAAAAAAAAAAATCAGTTTCTTTAAACATAGCTCTAAGTTTATGGAAGTTTGCTTTCTTGAAATTAGGGACTTTTTCGATGCTACTATTTGGTTCGTTACTAGTAAACTTTAAAGTGAAAGTTATCGTACGATGGTCGGTCGCTGTTACTGAATTCATCACCAACATTCAAATTCTCTATTAATTCTTCTTTTGTTGCAAGTACAATGTCAAGAACGTTATTACCACGGGTTGGCGTTCGAACAAATTGATAAAGCGAACACTCTTACAAGTTCGTATACAAGTCATGTCCGGAGTGTGAAGCAAGAGTATCGCCCCACTTGGTCACAGGTAAATTAAAGTCGCCAAAAATTACGGTATCTTGTGAGTTACTTACATCTGCAATTTGTTCATAAATTTCTCGGTCAGTTTGCACTGATTGAGCTGGAGGTCTGTATATTAATGCAAGTATTATTTTTGTACCTTTATTATTCTTTATTAGCACAAAAGATGCGTCGACGTTCACAATTTGAGGTTTTGACAAGAGGGTAGGGTTAAGACTTTCTTTGATATAAAGTAAAACGCCACCTCCATTTCGATTTATTCACTTGGGAGATAAGAGGGTGGAAGTAGAGTACGGTACACGACCATCACTATTGAAACACACTTGGGAGATAGGAGGGTGGAGGTAGAGTACGGTACACGACCATCACTATTGAAACACACTTGGGGGATAGGAGGGTGGAGGTAGAGTACGGTACACGACCATCACTATCGAAACACACTTGGGAGATAGGAGGGTGGAGGAAGAGTACGGTACACGACCATCACTATTGAAACACACTTGGGGGATAGGAGGGTGGAGGAAGAGTACGGTACACGACCATCACTATTGAAACACACTTGGGGGATAGGAGGGTGGAGGTAGAGTACGGTACACGACCATCACTATTGAAACACACTTGGGAGAAAGGAGGGTGGAGGAAGAGTACGGTAGACGACCATCACTATTGAAACACACTTGGGAGAGAGGAGGGTGGAGGAAGAGTATGGTACACGACCATCACTATTGAAACACACTTGGGAGAGAGGAGGGTGGAGGAAGAGTACGGTAGACGACCATCGCTATTGAAACACACTTGGGAGATAGGAGGGTGGAGGAAGAGTACGGTACACGACCATCACTATTGTAACACACTTGGGAGATAGGAGGGTGGAGGAAGAGTACGGTACACGACCATCACTATTGAAACACACTTGGGGGATAGGAGGGTGGAGGTAGAGTACGGTACACATCCATCACTATTGTAACACACTTGGGGGATAGGAGGGTGGAGGTAGAGTACGGTACACGACCATCACTATTGAAACACACTTGGGAGATAGGAGGGTGGAGGAAGAGTACGGTACACGACCATCACTATTGTAACACACTTGGGGGATAGGAGGGTGGAGGAAGAGTACGGTACAAGACCATCACTATTGAAACACACTTGGGGGATAGGAGGGTGGAGGAAGAGTACGGTACACGACCATCACTATTGAAACACACTTGGGGGATAGGAGGGTGGAGGAAGAGTACGGTACACGACCATCACTATTGTAACACACTTGGGGGATAGGAGGGTGGAGGAAGAGTACGGTACAAGACCATCACTATTGAAACACACTTGGGGGATAGGAGGGTGGAGGAAGAGTACGGTACACGACCATCACTATTGAAACACACTTGGGGGATAGGAGGGTGGAGGTAGAGTACGGTACACGACCATCACTATTGAAACACACTTGGGAGATAGGAGGGTGGAGGTAGAGTACGGTACACGACCATCACTATTGTAACACACTTGGGGGATAGGAGGGAGGAGGTAGAGTACGGTACACAACCATCACTATTGTAACACACTTGGGAGATAGGAGGGTGGAGGAAGAGTACGGTACACGACCATCGCTATTGAAACACACTTGGGGGATAGGAGGGAGGAGGAAGAGTACGGTACACAACCATCACTATTGAAACACACTTGGGGGATAGGAGGGTGGAGGTAGAGTACGGTACACGACCATCACTATTGAAACACACTTGGGGGATAGGAGGGAGGAGGTAGAGTATGGTACACGACCATCACTATTGAAACACACTTGGGAGATAGGAGGGAGGAGGAAGAGTACGGTACACGACCATCACTATTGAAACACACTTGGGAGATATGAGGGTGGAGGTAGAGTACGGTACACGACCATCACTATTGAAACACACTTGGGAGATAGGAGGGAGGAGGAAGAGTACGGTACAAGACCATCATTATTGAAACACACTTGGGGGATAGGAGGGTGGGGGAAGAGTACGGTACACGACCATCACTATTGAAACACACTTGGGGGATAGGAGGGTGGAGGAAGAGTACGGTACACGACCATCACTATTGAAACACACTTGGGAGATAGGAGGGTGGAGGTAGAGTACGGTACACGACCATCACTATTGAAACACACTTGGGAGATAGGAGGGAGGAGGAAGAGTACGGTACAAGACCATCACTATTGAAACACAATTGGGGGATAGGAGTGGGGGGAAGAGTACGGTACAAGACTATGTAATTATGGGGAGTGACCTGCTTTTTTTCTTCTTGGTTGTAACCATTCGGCCCCATTCAGCCAACTGTTTTAAGACGTTTATCCCCATCCAGGTATCGATTTCTTCCTGACGAGCGATAGCGAGCCAACATTGTATGGAGAAATCCGGCTTCGCCGGAGAAAATTTTCTATCGAAAAATGTAAAAGATTAGCTTGCTCTCAAAACAAAAATATATATATGCTGGCTCGCTACCGCTCGCCAGTAAAAAAATTAACACCTGGATGGGGGTAAACGTCTTAAAACAGTAGGCTGAATGGGGCCGAATGAATACAAGCCAAAGAGAGGAGAGAAAGAGAAATAAAAGCGAGGTGGGCTCCCTTAAGAAAAGTACGGTACAGAACCATTGGTATTGAAATTCACTTCCGAGGGGGAGAGTACAGTCGAGGCCACCGAGAGTACCTGGCCGCGTCGACCATACTGTGACGTCAGCAAGGTGGTGCGACAGACATTCACGGACCGCTCTGTCTCCCAAGTCTATAATTACTCTCCCTTTTATATTTTATCAGTTTAGTTTTAAATTAAAGTACACATAAAACTTTTACTGTGTACGCAAAATTATATTATTATATATTATTATTATGCCGATATTATAACAACATACTTTGGTATTTACTGCAAATTACACTCATACCTTGAAAAATTATTTGTACAAGATGAAAACGTATTACAAGTATATCACTATTACTTTATTCCTATTGGAAAATATAATACAAAGTGCTATTATACATTACTATATTTTATACACAGCCAATAAAGAGAGCCTTACTGGAGAGCCAATATAAGCGACATCCACTATTATTCGTGAACAAATACATGTAAGTAACTAACTAAATGTATTACTATATAAATTAATATAAACATATAATTAATGTAACACACACAAACACACATATAAAGGAATGACCTTTGTACTAGGCCTAATCCAATTCCCTTACTTAACCACACCTGCAGACACACTCACCTTCACACTCACCTTCACACACACACACACACACACACACACACACACACACACACACACACACACTACAATAATTATACAATACAGTACACATAGTCTATTTGTCTAGGGTTTGAAGCTTTCTCTTCATGCCTACATTCTTATTAGCTCTGGTAGCTGCTGGGATGTTATTTTCTTTAGCACAGTAATTATTTAATATTGCATTTGTAGAAGCATATACCACCATACTTTCTATTTTGTCGGTGTTATGACCATTTTCACACATATCATTAGGGAACAGGAGATCAACATCTGCTAAAGCCGTAACTGTGTGCTGTGTTGCTATATTTCTTTGGCTAGTAGCATTTCGAAAGGCAGGAAGTTGAACAAGTTTTTTAATAACAATATAGTTATACATGACCATGTTGGCTGTCACACTATCTGGGTAAATAAGAGAACCTCTGCTAATTCCAGCAATGTAACTTAGATTTTCAGGGATATCTTCACCACTATCTGAACACGTAATCATTTCTTTACATGCATTACATTTAATTTTCTTTATCACAGAGTAACAGCAATAGCCAGCTAAGTAAACTATCACTGGGATGATGTCTTTACACCTATCAATATCCTCCTTACAAACTTCAACATTCGTATGACATAAACCAAAATCAATTTCCTCATCTGTTTTTACTTCTTCATAATTAATGTCTTCAAAATTCCTTAACATGGCCTTCTTGTCGAGTATGGGTAAACTTAGTTTTAACACGGACATCATCCGTATCTTCTTTTCACACTCATATATTTGGCGTACAGAAATATTGTAATTTCCTCCTGCTAACTGCTGATAGTGACCAAATCTTGCTTCCAAATGGTCTGTTTGAAATGTTCCTGTTAGTATGTAATCCATCTTCAGTTCTGTTATGCAATAATTTGTAATATCTCTAACAGACACACACACACACACACCCACACAAGGACACACGAATCTGGGAATTGGGAATATCCATTACTGGGAATTGGGAATATCCATTGTTACGGCTGGATCGGCAATACATATTCGGGATTCTTGATCGTAGGACAGAAATGGCTTATGTGACAACGACACGCTCGATTCCAGTCCCAAATACTATATGCTCCAGACAACAAAAGCACCAACGCCCTACAGAGTTATCGTCTATGGTAACGAGGTACCTTAACTCGGCGAAAGTGTACAACAGGGGTAGGCTATGAGGCTAAACTCCCTCAGACATTTATAGGTTACGTTATTACTAAAGAAATGCAATACTCAAGAAACTACGTTAATATTAAGCCTCTAATAATGTAGAATAGAAGCAGGCTAAAGGTATGACAGTGAAATGCTAAATGACAAATGTACACGCCTACTTGAAAGCGCGTGCACTAGAATAACTGTCCCCTACTAGCATGCACTAGCATGTAGCATACAAGATGTTCATGATCCAGTAGATACCTAATAATACACATGGAAGGAACATAAATAGTAGTCACTTATTATAAGAATGAATCTATACTTGGAATAACTAAAAGGTTGCAGGCAACAGTACTGCGCCGGTAGCCTACTACCGCATAGGCTACTTCGCTTCTCTCACTCTGTCTCCCCTCTGAGTCCGTATGCGCCCTACGCAATAGAACTCCGGAAACAGCAGCAAAACGACAGTGCAGTTAATTGATACATGAAAGTATTAATAGTGTTGTCTTGTGTGTGAGTAATGTGTATTGTAAAGTGTTACATACATAAACTTAAAGAGAGCTGCAATGTATAGTAAAATAAAGATATAACCCACTCATCATCCCCATGTGTTCTAGCTAGCAGGCCAAGTCACAGGAACAACGAGTCCCAGCACCGAAAGCGAGAACCCAGGAAAAGACTGTAGAGAACACAAGGACAGATAAATTACGTTACTCTACTATACCGGCACTACGAGCGAGCTGTAGTCTCTGGTACTGCACTCGCTCCTGGCTCGGTAGGCAAATCAAGGCCAAGTCCTCGCCCCTCTACAGACAACTCCTGGGCATGGTCGGGCTCTTACACATGGCACTAGTCTAGTCACAAATTGGATGATGAGCTGGGCATATAACTCGTGAACATGTAGAACGTTCACCAACTATCCTCAAGAAGATCGCTGTTCACATTAACCCCTTAAATCTAATACATGTAAATATATGCTTGTCCTAAGAGTAATACGAGAGGTGAGTGCTGAAACTCCTTTAGGACCTCAAGGGAAGGGTATGCATTTAAATAGAGAGAAGAATGAAATGAGAGTAATGTCGTCAGAGAGAAAGAGTGCAACCGTGAGAAATTGGGAGAGAGGGCAAGGGATGTTAGAATCTCAAAGGTTCTAGGCAACCTGATCATGGAACACACAGCGAGCCTCCAGGCAATGTGCAGTACGACAACATGGGCAGCCCAGGCAGCATATGCAGGCGGCAATGGACTACCAACCCTGCCGCGCCTAGCTATAAGCGCAAGGCTGCCAACCGGTCCATACGTCTGGCAACCACCACTCCGGCAGCGTGGCGCGTTGCTACCCTCTCGCTCTGAAAACTAACTCACTCTCTCTCTCTGAACTCCCATTGTCTTATCTATCAACTTCTCTATTGATACTACATATTAAATGGAAGGTCTTGACATGGCTTAAAACAAAACCCACCACTGGTTAGCACATGACGAGACCTTTGCAGAGATACAAAGAACATAGTTATACGTTGTCACACTCAATATAAGCAGCCAGCACGGTACAGCGGTACAGCGGTACCGCACCGTGGCGGTACAGTGGAGTACCAAGGAGTACAATCAGGTTAAGTTGCCACGCACTGGGTGCGTCACACCATTACGATACTTGTCTAAGTAAAATGGATTGATTATAAAGTAACTAAGACAGGACAACACGAGCGCTGCTCAATTCCTGTAAACTACAAATAGGTAAATACAAATAGGTAAATACTCCTCACCGCACACACGCACTACTCACACACACACACACACACACACACACACACACACACACACACACACACACACACACACACACACACACTCTGTTTTTAACTATCTATAGTATCTATATATTTAACTATATCTATCTATCAATCTATCTATAATTATATCCGCCTTACAAACTTCAACATTCGTATGACAAACCAAAATTAATTTCCTCATCTGTTTTTACTTCTTCATAGTTAATTTCTTCAAAATTCCTTAAAATGACCTTGTCGAGTATGGGTAAACAGTTTTAATATAGGCTACTTATAAAGTATTTAGAAGGGGGAAATAATTTGGAAACAGCGCGGTCTTCCCCATATTTCACTCAAATGTATACTGACCTGTGAGGGTAGTGCGAAAATGAACCCTACCTTTGCCTACGTCACAGAATTTAAAAGGTCCCATCCGTGCGGCCTGGTACTCTCGGTACAGTGCAGAACTGACGCTAATGAAGTTCAGCCGAGGGGAATGGAATTAAGGGGGGATGGATGTTTTTTCTTCTCTCTCTCTCTCTCTCTCTCTCTCTCTCTTTGGCTTGTATCCATTCAGTCCCATTCAACCTACAGTTTTAAGACGTTTACCCCCATCCAGGTGTCATTATTTTCCTGGCGAGCGGTAGCAAGCCAGCATATATATATTTTTGTTTTGACAGCAAGGTAAATTTGTACATTTTTCGACAGAAAAATTTCTCCGGCAAAGCCGGATTTCTCCTTACAATGCTGACTCGCTATCGCACGCCAGGAAAAATAGACACCTGGATGAGGATAAACGTTTTAAAACAGTAGGCTGAATGAGGCCGAATGGATACAAGCCAGAGAAAAGGAGAGAAAGGGAAAGAAAGCAGGTGACCCCCCTAAGGAAAGTACGGTGCAGAACTGACGCTAACGAATGGGATTAAGGTGAAGTCACACAGGCATGTCTCCGGCTATTTCCGATCGCCAATTTGTTTCCAGCAATATGTTTCTAACGACAAATGTACACATTTATCTTGAAGGGGGATCTTGGGGATGCATTTTTTAATCTTAATGGAGGTCTAGGGAGGAGACTAAAAAAATAATGAATACATAATATAAAAGTCGACCGATAAATATACCCGTCCCCTTAAAGGTGAATGGGGGTGGGTGAGAATAAAAATAGGGGATCTAGTTAGCCAATTAGCATATGATGAATTGGTAGTGGGGGCTGAGGTGCATGTGTAATGGTTGGAGTAGCGGTGTTGTATGGATTTGTAGAGTTGTATTGTATTGTAGTGTATTGTATTGTATTCATTTGTAGTGTATTGTATTTTATTTGTAGTGTATTGTATTTGTAGTGCATTGTATTGTATTTGTAGTGCATTGTATTGTATTTGTAGTGCATTGTATTGTATTTGTAGTGCATTGTATTGTATTTGTAGTGTATTGTATTGTATTTGTAGTGTGTTGTATTGTATTTATAGTGTATTGTATTTGTAGTGTGTTGTATTGTATTTGTAGTGTGTTGTATTGTATTTATAGTGTGTTGTATTGTATTTGTAGTGTGTTGTATTATATTTGTAGTGTGTTGTATTGTATTTGTAGTGTGTTGTATTGTATTTGTAGTGTGTTGTATTGTATTTGTAGTGTGTTGTATTGTATTTGTAGTGTGTTGTATTGTATTGTATTTGTAGTGTGTTGTGTTGTATTATATTTGTAGTGTGTTGTATTATATTTGTAGTGTGTTGTATTATATTTGTAGTGTGTTGTATTGTATTTGTAGTGTGTTTGTATTGTATTTGTAGTGTATTGTATTTGTAGTGTGTTGTATTGTATTTGTAGTGTATTGTATTTGTAGTGTGTTGTATTGTATTTGTAGTGTATTGTATTTGTAGTGTGTTGTATTGTATTTGTAGTGTGTTGTATTGTATTTGTAGTGTGTTGTATTATATTTGTAGTGTTGCATTATATTTGTAGTGTGTTGTATTGTATTTGTAGTGTTGTATTGTATTTGTAGTGTGTTGTATTGTATTTGTAGTGTGTTGTATTGTATTTGTAGTGTGTTGTATTATATTTGTAGTGTGTTGTATTATATTTGTAGTGTTGCATTATATTTGTAGTGTGTTGCATTATATTTGTAGTGTGTTTTATTGTATTTGTAGTGTGTTTTATTGTATTTGTAGTGTGTTGTATTGTATTTGTAGTGTGTTGTATTGTATTTGTAGTGTGTTGTATTATATTTGTAGTGTGTTGTATTGTATTTGTAGTGTGTTGTATTGTATTTATAGTGTATGGTATTGTATTTGTAGTGTGTTGTATTGTATTTGTAGTGTGTTGTATTGTATTTGTAGTGTGTTGTATTGTATTTGTAGTGTGTTGTATTATATTTGTATTGTGTTGTATTATATTTGTATTGTGTTGTATTATTTTGTAGTGTTTTGTATTGTATTTGTAGTGTGTTGTATTATATTTGTAGTGTGTTGTATTGTATTTGTAGTGTGTTGTATTGTATTTGTGGAGT
>JBAKBP010012982.1:0-65013 GCA_037953745.1 Lithodes maja
GTACAGGTATAGTCACTCACAGGTATTTTCCCTCACTGCTGGATAGAGTCAGAGGTACAGGTATAGTCGCTCACTGCTGGATAGACTCAGAGGTACAGGTGTAGTCGCTCACAGGTATTTTCCCTTCATGCTGGATAGAGTCACAGGTACAGGTATAGTCGCTCACTGCTGGATAGAGTCAGAGGCACAGGTATAGTCGCTCACAGTTATTTTCCCTCCATGCTGGATAGAGTCAGAGGTACAGGTTTAGTCGGTCACAGGTATTTTCCCTCCATGCTGGATAGAGTCAGAGGTACGAGTTGAGATGCTCAATGGTATTTTCCTCTACTGATGGAAAGAGTAGTTTATCTGTACGTTATTGTTGTATTTTATTTGTAATTTGTTTTATAGTATATATATATATATATATATATATATATATATATATATATATATATATATATATATATATACAGGATGGTGCAGATATCGGTTACCCACCTCCCAAATATTGGCAACACTGCCTCGCGATACACAGTACGGTATATTTATATAGCTAAGCGATAGACTGCGAAATGGGTAGTGTATTATATATAAACATTATCTTCACAACCAATGCATACATTGAATTTTGTATTAGCCTACCTCATTAATTGCAGAATATATAGTAGAAGCTAGTTGTATTTTTAATATTGTAATACAAATAAACTTTTTGAATAGTTATAAGTATAAGCCAAACTACGCACAGTAATAGTTATAAGTATAAGCCAAACTACGCACAGTAATAGTTATAAGTATAAGCCAAACTACGCACAGTAATAGTTATAAGTATGAGCCAAACTACGCACAGTAATAGTTATAAGTATAAGCCAAACTGCGCACAGTAATAGTTATAAGTATGAGCCAAACTACGCACAGTAATAGTTATAAAGTATAAGCCAAACTACGCACAGTAATAATTATAAGTATAAGCCAAACTACGCACAGTAATAGTTTACTCAAATTTCAATTTAGGCGGCTTTTCGATAGTTTTCCTACATTTTCCACAGTTTCAAATACTTGCATGAAGCAGATAATGTCCAGAATACGATGGTGTTATTTAAATTGTTGTAAGTTTCTTACTTTTCGATATATCGACCTTATAATATAGTGTACTTTGAAAGTGCATGATATCCTTTGTAATTTTCACGTAACGCACTATCAGAGTAGGCTATAATATAGGGTTGATATATCGGAATATAAGATATAATTTCTTAATTAATGCTAAGACTATTCCGTGCCATTTAGGTGTTGATGTTTTACTGGCGAGCGATAGCAAATCTACGATTTAGGTGGAACCTTATTCTACTGAAAAAGGCACAAATGTACTTCGACGGGCGGACTTGGTATTTTTCATCTTGATGGAGGTCTAAGGAGGAAACAAACACGAATGAATTAATAAATTAAACAAGCTCTCCCCTTATTTATAGGAAAATAACTGGGCACATGCAGCTTCAAAATGCTTGAAATCGGAGGAAACAGAGAATATGAATTGAAGGAGAGACTTCCAGATTTAACCAGTTGAGTAAATGGATGGTTGGAAAACGGTTCACTCCTGGGTTCAAGAGTTGTTCCGCATTGTCCTATAACACTGCCTATCGTGCAATTCTCACTGCCCTTTGTCTTGATATTCCATTACTTTGTATTGTTCTCTCTCTCTCTCTCTCTCTCTCTCTCTCTCTCTCTCTCTCTCTCTCTCTCTCTCTCTTCTATTTTACTATAATTAAGCTAATCGGTTGACAGGTATTCATTATTCAGTCTTTAAGAATGATGCAACTAAAAATCATAATACTTTTCGGCTATTATGAGCGACTATTGAGCTTACCCGGTCTTCCAAGTAAGTAGGCCAAAACTCTTAACCATTATCCTCTATAACTCACAAACGACTGGAGTAATTGAGCCAATATTTATGCCATTTGGGAAGGGTTAGTCAGGAAATAGGTGTGGACATTTCTAGCCCAATTTCGCTAGCGCTTTTTGTGTTGCAGAGCTTACGGTTCACGATATATGGACTACTAATTTGGAACAGGGTATAGTAGCACAATATAGTAGCATGACTACAGATGATGTATATTCTAGGCACTGATACAAATATTATTATTCATTATGATTAACCATAGACTATATTTACTCGTATTGGTAGAACATTCTTAGTTTAAGGGGGGTGACCTGGCTTGTATCCATTCGGCCCCATTCAGCCAACTATTTTAAGACGTTTATTCCTATCTAGGTGTCGATTTCTTCCTGGCGAGCGATAGCGAGCCAGCATTCTATGAAGAAATCCGGTTTCGCCGGAGACATTTTTCTATCAAAAAATGTACAAATTGAGCCTGCTGTCAAACAAAAATAAAAAATATGCTGGCTCGCTACGGCTCACCAGTACAAAATTGAGACCTGGATGGGGATAAACGTCTTAAAACAGTAGGCTGAATGGGGCCAAATGGATACAAGCCAGAGAAAGATAGAAAAGGACAGAACAAAAACAGGTCACCCCCCCTAAGTCCAATTGTTACAAACATTTTATGAATGGAAGATGTATTTAGGCTCATGGACCTGATCTTTGTTTTATCTTTGTTTTTCCTTCCTCTATCTATTGTCTCTTTATTAAAAATACAATCGCTTCTACAAATACACTGTAACAAGTGATCTGCACCAAAAGAGTAATTGATGTATTTACAATAATATACCCTTATGAAAGTATATAGACAGAAATAAAACAATTCAATGTAAGGATTGAAAGGTAAATAACTATCAATATACCCAATGAGTTTCTAATTTTTTTCATACTGTAATATAGACTTCAAAAACACTTGAAAACACTTGAAAGCACTCTAAAGCCCATGCAAACACTTAAAAAACACTTGAAACAAACTTGATAAAACACTCGAAAAACGTACAAACACTTGAAACCTTGAAAGACATTTTGAAACAACACTTGAACACACCTGAAAACATTGGAACACAAGAGAGCGATTACCTCCGACTCGTTTCTTCCTTGGCATATTATATTTCTTGAATTTCGGTTCATACCTTGTGATCCGCCTACGCTGGCCTCCAAATTGAATTACTTCTTCATATCTTGTCAACCAAAGTTCGTGAATTTCAGTATAGGCCTTCATAACTTTTGAGATATCTTTTTTACAAATAAACACACATGCAGACAAACACACGGAGGTATTAATGAGCTCGAGTGTGTACGTGTGTGTGTGTATGCGTGTATGTGTGTGTGTGTGTGTATGTGTGTTTGTGTCAGTGTGAGTGTGTGAAGGCATTGTGTTGAAATTATTAGAAGCGGGGATCATCATAAATAACAGAGAGGTATTGATTTAAAGCACGGAAGCCCGATCTGTAATCGGGGATATGCAGTTGATGCAATAACGTTCAAAATTAGGGCAGGGTCACTGGAATTACGTTCACTTCCTTAGCAGCCTAATTATGGTCACAAAATTCAGTAGACATCTTACATTGTAAGTCATCCATGCATTTGTGTGCGTAATAAATCATGAGATGTGACTTAACAGGTACTAGGTTAAAGAGTCATTTTATAATTGTATATTTTGAATTATATTATTATACTTATATATTATAAACTGTATATACTGTATATGTATTTATATTTTGTTCTATTTTTTGTAAGCTCTAACTTCAGTGATGTTTTAATCATTATAATTCATATAGTTTAAGGTCTAGGTTAACCATAAATTTAGATAACCATTTCTGATAACCATAAGAGGGCCGTGTGGGATTTTGACACGTATTGATAATAATAATATTTCATGATTGTGTACATTAAATTTACTATAATGTATTATTTACCCCTTATGTACCGGCAACGTCCTTTTAACAGTATTCTGGCTACTATTAGACGATTTTGTGCAGTTTAAGAAGGATCTGAGGTAGTAAAAAGGGTTAAGTGAGATAGTTGTAAGCTTGTTAATTGCTGGAGGCCCTCTTTAAAGTGACTAAAATCGTCTAATAGTTGCCAGAATAAAGTTAAAAGGCCGTCGCCGGTACAGGAGTTATATAGGCCTGAGAAAAGGGTTCGACTCCAGCAACTTCAATGATCAGTATTCGTTTGTGATATAGGCGTGATTAACCCCTTCACCACGATGACGTCATTGTTATCATATTCTGGTTACCATTAGACAGGTTTCTTCAGCTTATAATCTACCTCTAGAATTCAAAGAGGTAAATGCGCAATCTACATATGTACTGGATATGGGTTAAGGGGAGATTTGAATTTATTAGTATCTATTTTATTCATTGCTTTATGTGTAAATCTATTGGTTTTTAGTTTCCTTCAAAGACCTCCATCAACCTTTAAAAAATATCCCCAAGCCCCACTTCGAGATATATTTATACATTTTTGGGTCGGCCGGGCTATCGCTCGCCAAGAATCAATCGACACCTAAATGGCATACAATGTCATAAAATCGCCAAACAAATGGGGCTAAACATGAGGGAGAAAGGGGTTCATAAAAGTATACCCTTAAGAGTCAAACGGTATACCACACAATGCTGATCCGTTTGAAAAGCCTTAATAGTGTGTACTTTAGTTGTACTTACTCTAGTTGTATTGCGGGAGTGAGCATGCTCGTTATTTCCCGCCTCCTATATGTGTAGGTGTTATATGTATCGTTGGAATGGCTGTGGATGTGTGTGTAGTCTGTATTTTTAGCCAATTGGCGACATCGGAAACGAAGGCTTAGGGTGGATCTGTATGGTACCATTCTCACTATAGACGGTACCGTCTCGCCCGAAGGCTTAGATAGCCATCAGCTTAGGTGAACCATATGATACCCATCTCGCCTTGTACCATTTTTGCCAACCGCAGATGGGACGTCACAACGTCGTCCACTTATTCCAGGTACCTATTTACAGCTAGGTGAACTGAGGCTAACACATGAAAGGAGACAAGCCCAATTTGTCTCCGCCCAGCCGGGGATTGAACCCCCGGCCCCTCGTGTGTGAGACGAGAGCTCTACCACTAGGCTACGGGCTACTGTGTGTGTGTGTGTGTGTGGTGTGTAGTGTGTAGTGTGTATGTGTGTGTAGTGTGTTTGTCTGTGTGTTCTAAAGATATGGGTTAGGTCACCTCGCCCTCCAGTCACAGATGTTAACACACACACACAAAAACACAAGCGCCCAAATGCAGCACACTTTAAATATTTTCAAAATATTGCAGCAATGTGTAAGATACCCGTCGTTAATATACTAGCCAAACAAACAATATATGACCAATGAAAAGTAATAAATAAATAGATAGATAGATAAATAAATATATAAAAACAGTATAGCCAAGCAAAGTAACGCACCATCCTAATAGCTTAATCCCTGGAATAATATTTACAGGCCAATACAATATAAATTAGTGCCGGGCCGATATGAGCTGCGCTAATAAACACTGGTGTAAAATTTAGAGCAGAGCCAATTTAGAAGCGGGACAAAAACAAAAGCTAGAGTACTGAGGGGGGGGGGTGAGAAGGGGTAGGGGGGAGGGGGTGTAGTGAGATATTAGGGGGGAGTGGGAGGAAGGGGGGGAGGGGGGAGAGAGGGAACCCGGATGCAACTGGAACCTGCAGTATTTATTTATATATTTTTCTGAGGATCATATTCCTCCTGTCACCCCCCCCCCTTCCGCCCACCCCGCCCCGCCCCTCCTTTGCTTCTTTCTCTCTCTCTCTCTCTCTTTAATTATCTCTCTTTAATTCCCTCTCTCTCTCTCCTCTCTCTCTCTCTCTCTCTCTCTCTCTCTCTCTCTCTCTCTCTCTCTCTCTCTCTCTCTCTCTCTCTCTCTCTCTCTCTCTCTCCCCCCAACATTCTTAAAATATAATCTACTCGTATAATATATCTGTCACTTCCTATGCAGTCTCAGTACACCCTTGGACAACAAAACTTCACCCCACCTTCATAATTCCAATTCCATATTCCACGATTGGTTTAATACAAAGTTGCCCATGAATATAACGGCTTCGTGTATGCCTGTTAAAAGGAGATGGGTCGTTTTTCTGGTCCACCTTTTTCGTCGTGTTTAACGCCATTATTTTTTAGATTTTGAGACATTCGCCCCGTTAGTTTGGCGACTTTATGACCTTTCGCCCCATTTTTGTGTCAATATCAATACTGTTTGTGTCATTTAGGTGTCGATTATATCCTAGCGAGCGATAGCGAGCCTGTATTTTAAGAGGAACCGGCCTTCGGCCGGGACATTTTCTATCGAAAAATTTACAAATTTATCTTCAAGGAGGGTCTTGGGCGGGTGTTTCTATAAGTTTGATGGAGGTCTACGGAGGAAACAAATATATAGTAAAAATATACATAAACGAGCAAATCTATACCCCCCCCCCCCTCCTTAAGCAAATGGGATTCCTAAACGGTCACAACCCAAACGGTCAGATTCCTAAACAGCCTGAGTTATAATTGGCTTGATTGGGTGGGCTTAGCGTAGGCTAGGCTTGGGTAGGTAAAGTTAAATTAGGCTAGGTTAATTATAAGGTTGGGTAAGGTGTGATTAGGTAGCTATAGTATATTCGCTGTAAGTAGGCGAGATATCATGACCTCTAACCTCTGTAACTCAAAAACGACTAGAGTAATCGAGCTAATACTTCTACCATTTGAGAAGGGTCAGTCAAGGAATATATGTGGACATTTACAGCCAATTTGTTCTGGCCCTTTTTGAGTTACAGAGGATAGCCCATGATTTATCGCCTACTTACAGCGAATATACTATAGCTTTGTAGTGACATGTTGTTAACCCGTACAGTATCGGTGGCGTCCTTTGTTGTATATTGTGGCAACTATTAGACGATGTTATTTAGATTAGGAAGGACGTCTAGCAATAATGAGGCTTCAAGCTATCTCAACCAACCCTTTTAACTATAACAGATCCTTCCTAAGCTGCTAAATGTCGTCTAAATATAACTACGATATAATATACACACGTCGCTGGTACTCAAAGGGTTAACCTGTAAAGTACCGGTGGCGTCCCTTGTATTTGAGTTCAGCTACATTTAGACGATTTTATGAAGCTTAGGAGAGATGTATGGTAGTTAAAATGATTGATTTAGATAGTTTTTAGCTTTGTTATTGGTTGACGTTCTTCCTAAGCTGAATAAAATCGTCTAGTAGTGTCCAGAATATGATGGAAAGGACGTCACCGGTATTGAATGGGTTAATTGCGAAAACCTGGCATTGATTTGATAGATAAACATACTATAGTTTCCTACTCTTCCTTCAAATATCGAGAAATACGTTGGTATGGGATTAAATTTACCCTCAGCTGGAATCAAACACAAACTATATGGCCGGAGTCACACGAGCCATTTTGCGAGTAATTTTTACGGCCAATTATGGTCTGCAAGCTTCAAGAATGACACTTTGTCAGAATTCAGCCACCTAACATAATCTACCTTCAGTCTAGTTACAGATACCAGTGCGAAAATGTCCCGAAATATTACCAGAAAAAAATTGCTCGTGGAAAATTGGCGGAAAAAGCGCTCGTGTAACAGCGACTTAAGGAAAGATTGTGCTTTATCCTTATGAGAGTGTTCAGACGGAAGCCTGGGATAAGAATGAAGTAAGCAAATGCAGAACTATAGTCTGTTCAATATAATTAGGCCAACAAGCTTCACTGCAAACCTCTATACCTAAAACAAAAATCCATTATAGTAATCGAGCAATATGTCTACTATATTTTTGAAGAGCCAGCCAGGGAATTGACCACTTGCGAGTTTCCGGCTATAAGTAAGTTGGAGCCGTGAACATGGATATTAAAGAGAAATGCAATAATATTGGGGGTTTCTGACGGATACAAAGTATGATCAATTTGGTTTTATGTATTTATATATGTATTATGACCGTATTTTAGCTTGTAATTCTTCTAAATAGTGATGTCTACGGCTCCAACTTCATTATACCCCAAAACGCGCATGTGGTCATTTGGTGTGGAGATTCACAGCCTATTTACTCAAGCAATATTTTAGTTATAGAAGGTAAAGGTTGCGATATTTGTCCTCCTTATAATCAGTACACTATCATAATTATAACAGTGTTGAAGGGAACCTATAGTCTATTCATTATAATCAGGTCATACATCTTTACCACTTACCTCTTCAACTCAAAAATGACGAATAATCTACCTAATATATCGACTATTTGGGAAGAGTCAGCCAGAGAATATGTGTGGAAATATACAGCTCACTTGTTCTAGACCTTTTAAGGGGAGATCGTTCACTTTTTGGGCGATTTTTGCATGTATTCATTATTTTTCTAGTTTTCTCCCTAGACCTCCATCAAATTAAACAAAATATATCCATTGGATCCCCCTTCTAGATTAATTTGTACAATTTTCGGTACAAAGATTTCCCGGCCGAAGGCCGGTTCTTCCAACATTACAGGCTCACTTTCGTTCGCAAGGGAAAAAATCGACACCTAAATAGCACACATGGTCTAAATATTGACGATGAAATGGGGCGAAAGGTCTTAAAATCGACTAACTAATGGGGCAAACATCTAAACATCTGAACATTAATGGGGCTAAACATGAAGGAGAAGGGGGTCCAGAAAACCGGCCCATCCCCCCTTAAGGGTCTTCAAGGTTTCTTTATTGATATTCCCTGGACCTCTTTCTTAAGGGTCTTCAAGGTTTCTTTATTGATATTCCCTGGACCTCTTTCTTAAGGGTCTTCAAGGTTTCTTTATTGATATTCCCTGGACCTCTTTCTTAAGGGTCTTCAAGGTTTCTTTATTGATATTCCCTGGACCTCTTTCTTAAGGGTCTTCAAGGTTTCTTTATTGATATTCCCTGGACCTCTTTCTTAAGGGTCTTCAAGGTTTCTTTATTGATATTCCCTGGACCTCTTTCTTAAGGGTCTTCAAGGTTTCTTTATTGATATTCCCTGGACCTCTTTCTTAAGGGTCTTCAAGGTTTCTTTATTGATATTCCCTGGACCTCTTTCTTAAGGGTCTTCAAGGTTTCTTTATTGATATTCCCTGGACCTCTTTCTTAAGGGTCTTCAAGGTTTCTTTATTGATATTCCCTGGACCTCTTTCTTAAGGGTCTTCAAGGTTTCTTTATTGATATTCCCTGGACCTCTTTCTTAAGGGTCTTCAAGGTTTCTTTATTGATATTCCCTGGACCTCTTTCTTAAGGGTCTTCAAGGTTTCTTTATTGATATTCCCTGGACCTCTTTCTTAAGGGTCTTCAAGGTTTCTTTATTGATATTCCCTGGACCTCTTTCTTAAGGGTCTTCAAGGTTTCTTTATTGATATTCCCTGGACCTCTTTCTTAAGGGTCTTCAAGGTTTCTTTATTGATATTCCCTGGACCTCTTTCTTAAGGGTCTTCAAGGTTTCTTTATTGATATTCCCTGGACCTCTTTCTTTTCTAATGATGCACACTCCACCTTGAGCCACATACAAGATTTTGTAAAAATTCGAATGGAAACTTTTATTCCTCATCAAAAGTACAGTAAAAGATCTAATTCACCTAAATGGTTTGACCATAATTGTGCTAGAGTAACTGAACAAAAAGCAATAGCCTACAATGCATACACAAGATAAAAAACACATGAAGCCTTTAATTACTTTAGAAACATCAGAAATCATGCCAAAACTGTATTAAACCTAACTAAATCAAACTTTCTCCACAAGCAGGCAAATAAACTTCTAAATAATCCAAATGATAACAAAATATTTTGGTCTACTCTTAACTCATTCAAATCCAACTTCACTACTGCTTCATCCATTCCACCATTAAAATCTCCGACTGGCAATCTTGTAAGTGACCCACTAGGTAAAGCTATAACCTTCTTGCGGATATTTTCTCCACCAACTCAACCTTAGATGAAATAAATCAAGATGTCCCTGTACTTAATTTTAATTCGCCTGAAATTCCCTCACTTAAGATCCACACCAGACATGTCAAAACTATTTTGCAGAATCTCTCAGTAGATAAGGCTCCTGGTCCAGATGAAATTCCTCCAATAGTACTTAAGAATTGCTCCTTGGTGCTCGCTCCTGTATTGGCAAAACATTTCCGTCTGTGTACTCATACCTCATGCTTCCCAGTACCCTGGAAAGAAGCTAACATCCATCCAGTTCCTAAAAAAGGTGCCCCTTCAGATCCATCAAACTACAGACCAATAGCTATAACTTCCACTCTTGGTAAAGTCTTTGAAATTATATTAAATAATCACATAATTAAGCATCTTGAGAATAATAAATTAATCAGTGATAGGCAATATGGTTTTAGAAATTTAGACGATGTCGATCAACTGCAGACATTCTTTGCCTTCTTACGCATCAAATCAACCAAGCTACAGACCAACATGGTGAAACACATACAATAGCACTGGATATATCAAAGGCATTTGATAGAGTCTGGCATCAATCCGTATTGTCGAAGATGTCACACTACGGCCTTGCATCATTAGTTCCACTAATTTCTTCTTATCTTCATAACAGAAAAATATGTGTAATGGTAGATGGCCTTTATTCTCAATTTCACTCAATAAATGCTGGTGTTCCCCAGGGATCAGTTTTTGCCCCAACTCTGTTCCTCATTCATATCCATGATCTCATATCTACCACTCATAATCCAATACATTCCTACGCAGATGACTCAACACTCCACAGTTCCTTCACATTTACCAATTCTTTCACCCAACCCGATCTTATAATTTCAAAAATAATCACTGCAATTTCTCTGAACCAGGACCTTTCTAGAATTAATGAATGGGGACAAAAGAATCCAGTTTCCTTTAATGCACAGAAAACCAAGTACATTCAATTTTCTAACCGACAGAATCTTACTGACTCCCATATATTTTTTAATGATGTAAATATTCCCACTTCCCCTAGTATTGCCATTCTCGGTGTAACATTAACTACTAACCTGAGCTGGACACATTATGTTAGAAGCATTGCTAAGAATGCCTCTAAAAAACTGGGACTCCTGTACAGAGTTCGAGAATTCTTCACTGACGAGCAGTTGGCCGTAATATATAAAAGTCATGTGCGTTCTCAGATGGATTACTGTTCACCTCTGTGGGGTGGAAGTGGAGTGGTTGCATTGAGGCAGTTGGACAAAATACAAAATAAAGCTATTAGATTAACCAATAACCCTGCAATCACACAGGACCTTCCTACATTATCCATACGAAGAAACTTTGCATCCCTTGCATTATTCTACAGATATTTTCACAGCAATTGTTCCGAGGAACTTGCTTCAATTGTGCCGCCTCTCCACATCTTTCCCCGAAGAACTAGGGCAGCTGAGAGCACCCATGAATTTACACTTTCTCCTCCACAATGCAGAACTTCTGCTTATCAAAATTCATTTATCCCTAGAACTACTACTCTTTGGAATTCACTTCCCTCGAGTTGCTTTCCACAAACTTACAATCTACAAAAGTTTAAATCCAGTTGTTACAAACATTGTATGAATGGAGGATGCCTTTAGGCACAGGGACTTTTTTGTTTTATCTGTGTTTTCCTTCCTCCGTTCATTGTCTCTTAAAACAAAATAAAAAATACAGAGGTTGGGGGTCAGGATTTCTGAATGAACTATAGCCAAAATATATTATCTTCATATTGTCATTATTTTACGGCTATTTTTTGACGATTTTGGTAAGATTAGAGAGGGTCTGTGCGACTTATAGGAATATTTCAAATAACTTATAAAACATTGATTGCTTTAGGTCGTTCCTAAGCTGTCTAAAACCGTCTAATACTAGCCTCATTAACAATAAAATATATACTTCATATATTGCTGCATAAGAGTACTGTATGTATATATATATATATATATATATATATATATATATATATATATATATATAAATAGGGTCATCTTAACCGATCGACCAATTGTTATATCTCTCTCTCGATTATTAAGCTGTGTCTAAATTAAATATATATTTACCACCAAGTAAGAAAACAAGTCACACAGACAAAGCGGACTCGTAATAGTTTCTTTTCCGGTGATTAAGGGGATAGTGGCTGATTTGTTGGTCTATTTGTTCAGTTATTCATCAATTGTTTAGTTTCCCAGCTAAACCTCCATCAAGATAAAAAAACAAACAAACAAACAAATACACCCCCTAGACCCCCTTTCAAGATAAATTTGGAAAAAAAACATCGGTAGAAAAATGTCCCGGTCGAAGGCCGGTTACTCTTAAAATTACAGGCTCGCTCTCGCTCGCCAGAAAAAAAATCAACAACTAAATGGCACGAAAGGTCTTATAATTGACAACGAAATGGGGCGAAAGGTGTTAAAATCGTCAACTAATGGGGCAAATTTCTTTAAATCTCAAAACTAAAGGGGCTAAACACGAGGGAGAAAGTGGTCCAGAAAACCGGTCCATCTCCCCTTAAGTGGTCGGATATCGTTTGGTAAGGGGTTGCAATTTGTGGATGTATTTTTAGCTCGGTTTCCTAATAGAGCTGACTTGGAAGGGGGGAGGGGGCGAGGCTATTCTTAGGTCGAGCAGGGGTGATGGGAACTGGTCAGATATATTTACATAGATTTACATAGATACACTGGCCACACAGACCTTACGATCCAAACGAGGTGGTCAGGACTTAATTCTAGTAGAGATGGCATATCCGATAGAAAAGGAAAGTTGAAGGAAAGGATAGAAAAGAAGAAGAAGAGAGAGAGAGAGAGAGAGAGGGGGGGGGGGAGCAATGTATAGGTTGTAAGATAAGTACTATGGTAACATCTGTTCAGTTAACCTGACCAGCTATTTATGGTGCAAGTAATATAAATTAAAAATCATGATAATATATATATATATACAGTATATATATAATACTGTATATATATATATATATATATATATATATATATATATATATATATATATATATAGAGAGAGAGAGAGATGGAGAGAGGGAGTCAGGGAGGGATGAAGGGAAAGGGAGGTAGAGGGAGCTAAGGATAAGTTTTAAGATAAGAACATTATGGTCAGTTAGTTTGAATAGCCCATTATGGTACGACTACTAATAAACAAAAAATATTACCTTCTCCATAATAATATATAATTTATGTATGCAGAGAGAGAGGGAGAGAGCTAAGGATAGGTTTTAAGATAAGCACTCTGGCAACATAAGTTCAGCTGTTAGCCTGTATGGCAATTTATGTTACAATTACTATAAAGATCATAATAATATATATGTATGCAGAGAGAGAGAGATGGAGTGAGAGAGTGAGTGAGTGAGTGAGAAGGGGAGTGTGTGTGAGGGAGTGAATTTAGTGTGAACAAGAGAATGAAACAACGAGCCATCAATTGAACAGGAAGCTTACGTATCCGGATGCTTTGAGGAGAGGACTTTAAGGGCAGATTTTTTTTTTTTTTTTTTTTTTTTTTATTCCAACTTACTTCCTCTCGGGCATAGGCTGAGAGCCTTAACATTCACCGCTTTACAATGAACAGTGAAGCCCGTGAGGTCTTGTTCCAGTCTAGGGAGTGAGACATGTGAAGCACGTAGAGTACAACGAGCACCTGCCATCTTGCCTTCACATGAGGCACGGTGCTCACTCATGGCCCGAAACGACCCCATCTCTGAAGCCACCTCGTTCCCGTACTTCACTGTCTCACCCCCTACACTCGACTCTCACACTTACACACACACAACGCCACCTGTTGAGCAGATAACTCACCAGGCATTGCACCCCTATAGCATATTTTGAATATGGGAATATTCATACAGTGCTATTTAATCGGGGAACAATGAGGGTATTTTATTGACGTTTCGGTGGGCTTGTGGTAATGCACTGATACTAGGTACAGCACAAATTCCATCCCAATAATATCTTCCCATTGATACATCGGGATTTGAACCCGGGACCTTTGGATTACCAGGCCAGTGGCAAGACCACTCCACCACACCTCCCCTCAATATTTATATTTGTTCATATATCTAAATAGTATTAATCTTCTTTAGTTTCCTCCCTAGACCTCCAATCAGTTTCATGGAGTAGTCGCTGGTTTGAAACGTAATAATTCCAGCTCTAATGAAATAACCCCAAGACCACCCATCGAGATAAATTTGTAGATATTTTGGTAGACAAATGTCCCCATTGTAAATTACAGGCTCGCTAACGTTCGCCAGAAAACAAAAAATAGGCACCTCAATGGCACAAAGGGTCCTAAAATCGCCAAACTAATGGAGCGAACGATTTCAAATCACTTGTAAGCTATTGATTGTGAATGGGTATAGTAATATTATTTGGGCAACGACAGAATGCTCTTTGGCTCCTTTTCCGGTGTAATTTAGTGACCTACGTTCAGACAATTAACTATTGCGTTATTGTGTACACTTGTTCATGCACTGTAACATTCTTGTGTGGAATACAGACCTCACACGCTGCACAGACACTCGGATAGGCAGTGAAGAATTTGCTTGCTGTTTTAAGGGAGCCCACCTCGCTTATTTTCTCTTTCTCTCCTTCTCTCTTTGGCTTGTATCCATTCGGCCCCATTCAGCCTACTGTTTTAAGACTTTTAACCCCATCCAGCTGTCAATATTTTCCTGGCGAGCGGTAGCGAGCCAGCATATATATATATTTTTTGTTTTGAAAGCAAGCAAAATTTGTACTTTTTTCGATAGAAAACACTTTCTCCGGCGAAGCCGGATTTCTCCATACAATGCTGGCCCACTATCGCTCGCCAGGAAGATATCGACACCTGGATGGGGATAAACGTCTTAAAACAATTGACTGAATGGGGCCGAAAGGATACAAGTCAGGGAAAGAGAGAAAAGGAGAGAAAGATAAACTAAAAACGATGACCCCCCTTAACCCCTTCTGTACCGGTGCTGTCCTTTTACCTTTATTCTGGCTAAGATTAGACGAATTGTATTCAGTTTAAAATGGGCCTGTAGCAACTAACAGGCTTTAAACTATCTTACTTAACCCGTTGTACTACCACCGACCCTCCTTAAACTGCACACAATCGTATAAATATAGCTAGAATAAATTATGAAAATGTCGCCGGTATAGAAGGGGTTAAGGATTTCTCAGCACATTTGTGATTCATATTTAATGCGCTACTTAGTGAATGCTAGCATAGGGAAGTTTCTAATAGGTGTTCATGTCAAATACTTATATATTGTTGTTTATTTATAGTACTGTGTATTGTACTATTGTATTGTAGTAATGTACAGTCGCAGCCATTTATTGCTCGCTCTAAATTGTTTGTCGTCTTGGGCTGAATTGAATTTCCTTATTATATTTCTACCAAATATTTGCACGTCGGTGGTTTAAGGGAAATTATGTAGTTTTGCTGGACCCCCCTTCTTCCTCATGTTTATCCCCATTAGTTTTGATATTTTAGAACATTCTTCCCATTAGTTTTTAAATTTTAAGACCATTCGTCTCATTTCTGTATCAATATAAAAACCTTTCGTGCCATTTAGGTGTCAATTTTCTCTTGGCGAGCGATAGCGAGGCTGTAATTTAAGAGGAACTGGTCTTTCGTCGTGACATTTTTATATCGAAAAAATGTCTATCGAAAAATGCTCTATCGAAAAATGCTTGACAGAGGTCTAGGGAGCAAACAAAAACATCCCTTAATGGGGATAAGTCAAGTTATCGCTAGCTTATAAAAACAGGCTATAGGTCCCTTAAGGCTTCACAATGATCACGACTGTACACTCTATTGTTCCATGTCCTTGTACACCAAATGAAGTAGCTTGTGTATTCTGTACACTCCATCATACCCTGACACCGTACCCTGGTTGTGCTAATTCCTTAAGGGAGGTCACCGGCTTTTTGTATCTTTCTCTCCTTTTCTCTCTTTCCCTGGCTTGTATCCATTCGGCCTCATTCAGCCAACTGTTTTAAGACGTTTATTCCCATCCAGATGTAAATTTCTTCCTGGCGAGCGATAGCGAGCCAGTATTGTATGGAGAAATCCATTTTTCTATCGAATAATGTCAACACAAAAATATATATACAGTATATGCTAGCTCGCTGCCGCTCGCCAGGAAAATATTGACACCTGGATGGGGGTAAACGTCTTAGAACAGTAGGCTGAATCGGGCCGAATGGATACAAGCCAAAGAGAGAGGGAGAGAAAGAGAAAAAGCGAGGGGGGCTCCCTTAACTTTGAACATCCTATACTGGTACGCCTGGAATACGTGTTCACTCATTACACCTGTAGATTAATCGAGTTGCTTTATTCACGGAATCCCGGCATCGAATATAAAGTATGCAAGTTCTGTTATTCAAAACATTTCAATTTGTTCATGCTGCTTTATTAACTAGCACAATTTGTGTTGATCAAAAGCCATTCATGCACTTCATTTCCTAAATAAATCAAACTAAAAGTTCGCACTATACAGTAATATGTAAATGGGATTCAGTGTTTTTTTATTTCCCTGCATAACACGCCTTCATTATATCTAAGGACTTTAGGTATTGTAAATGATCAACATATATTCAGCTTCCGTGTAGGAGCACATCTCAACGTTGTTCAGCAAATTAGGACACATACAAATTTACGCTTTATCCTTGATTATCATTAAAGGATGTTAGGCATTTTTCGAAGGATCTCTCGGAAGAAATTGGGTAAAACTATCTCATGTCATTTTCTAGCTCCCACAGGTTCTTCCTAAACTGAATACAACCGTCTAATAATAATCCGAATAAACTGTCAACACGCATGATGCTCCTCTAGGGGTTGATAGTCTTAAGTTCGCATTATCCCTACCAAGTATTTATATATGTGCATAAACAGCAATAACACTGTCCTAGTTTCCCTATCACGCGAAATATATTGAAAGTAGCCCATATTTTGTTTGCAATATATATACTGTGTATCCATATATACTGTATATACAGTATATATTTGTATTTGTGCTAATGTGTGTCTTTGAGTGTGTGTGTGAAGGTGTATTTTTGTTATATGTGGATTAGGGAGACAAAAGGCAAAACTGCCTGTGACGAGTGCCTCCCCTATTGTGTATACTTAGTGTTGGTGTGTATGTATGTGCCGTGTGAGTGTGTGTGTACTTAGTGTTGGTGTATGTGTGCCTCCTCTGCAGCCCTGGTGTGATGGATGTACACCACTAGCAGCACACGCCCTCTACATTAAAATATAATAAACATATACCTGTATATACATTCCAGACAGCTAACGTTTTCATACAATATATATATATATATATATATATATATATATATATATATATATATAAATATATATATACAGATAATTATATCTAATCTATCTAATATATCTACCTATCTCTCTCTCTCTCTCTCTCTCTCTCTCTCTCTCTCTCTCTCTCTCTCTCTCTCTCTCTCTCTCTCTCTCTCTCTCTCTCTCTCTCTCTCTCTCAACGTTTGTCAACCTCGAAGACCGTCATTTGCCACACACGAAGACGTTAAGAATTGACTCTCTGATTCAGGGCTTGTGGTCTCCTATTGTCTGGCTGGGGGGAGAGAGAGAGGCAGAGGGAGAGAGATAGAGATGGAGAGGGAGAGAGAGATAGAGAGAGAGAGAAAAAAATAACAAAAGAAAACTTCAAATTCTCTGAAAGTGGAAATGGAATAGTGCGATTATAGAGGTTGAGATAAATTTACATAGATACACTGACCACATAGGCCTTACGATCCCAGATAGGTGATCAGGACTTATTTCTAGAGAGAGAGAGAGAGAGAGTATGTATGCAAGCGTGAGTGTCAGAATGGGTGCATAAGAATGTGAGAGAGTTTGTGAGAAAGTTAGAAATATTGTGTGTGTGTGTGTGTGTGTATGTTTTGTATGTATGGACGAGTATTTCTTTGTAATAGAGTTTGCATGTGTATGTTGAGGGTAAGTAGGACTGTGTGTGTGTGTGTGTGTATGAATGAATATCAAGGTACACGGAAGTAATACATAAACACACGAAGGGATGATTAATATTGACGACGCTCACGACACCAGAGAGTTACAAGGAACGGTTAGTATCTCAGAGACGTTGCGGTCCATTCCGGAGAGATACTCAAAGTGGAAGGAGACAGATTGTTTAATGCACTACACTCAGTACAGAGTGTGCAAAATACTATATATTCTCTTCTTGAACTGCTCTACTGAAGAACTGTTTACAATTTATAAGGGATGTTTGTTCCAGGTCAAACAGATGTTATATATGAAGAGGTTTCCACAACTACTAGTTTTGAACCTTTCCAATTGTAACTCCAGTCATGGTTGCGTGCTGTATTCATATTGAGGCTAAACATTTCGCTAAAATCCACATTATCAAACCCATTAACTATGTTAAAAACTTCAATGAGCTGACCTGGTAGTCTGCGTGTTTCTAACGAAAAGAGATCAAGAGCTCTTAACCGTTCCTCATAGCTCAGTCTTCTAATCGATGGAATAAGCTGTATATCCTGTGAGACAGAGCGAGAGAGAGAGCATAGAGAGTATAGATCTATCTTGCATATCTTAATTAATAACTATCAGTATACTGTGACCAAGTATATTCAGTATACCAGTTTATAAATGTATTGGGATATATTTTACTTCTACGATTCCTAGAGGTCCTTCCAAAGCTGAATACATTCGTCTAGCCATAACCATAAACAAAGAAAAAAGGTAATCTAAAGCTAGGATGCTTTAAGGGGGGATGGGCCGGTATTCTGGACCACTTTCTCCCTCATGTTTAGCCCCATTAGTTGTCAGATGTTAAAGATGTTTGCCCCATTAGTTAGTCGATTTTAAGACTTTTCACCCGATTTTTTCGTCAATATTTAGACCTTTCGTGCTATTTAGGTGCCGATTGTTTCCCTGGCGAACGATAGTGAGCCTGGAAGACAAATGTAAAAAATAATCTAGAATCTAATGGACGTTTGTTTTTAATTACATGGAGGTCTAGTGAGGAAACTAGAAAAATAATGAATAAATGCAATAATCGTCCAAAAAGTTAACCATCCCCCCTTAATCTAATTTATTCACTTCACTCCCAACACCAAATACCTCCCAATGAAATTAAAGAAAAATTGTGATCTTACCGGGGCTCTAACCTGGGTTACCACTTAGACAGAAGGACATCAGGAAAATATGAACGAAATCCTAGTCCTATATTCACATGGATATTATATATTATGCACACAAACAAATACATTAATTAATGAATACATAAAATATGAGTTATTATGAATGAATAACTAGATAAATAAATTATATAATAAGCATGAGGTGGTCTGGGTTATAAATCATGCACCTTAATTATATTTCTTATACCACGAAATAAATTCCTGGCAAATGCTGAATGAAGTTTTTAGTTACTCATAAGATAATTTAAACAACTCTACACAGTTATATATATATATATATATATATATATATATATATATAGATATATATATATAGATATATATATATATAGATATATATATATATAGATATATATATATATAGATATATATATATATATATATATATATATATATAGATATATATATATATATATATATATATATAGATATATATATATAGATATATATATATATAGATATATATATATATATAATATATATATATATATATATATACTGTATATATATATATATATATATATATATATAAAACTGCATGTTTGTTAATTACCGATACCATAATATGTTCCTCGTGCATATTCTCTCACGAATTTATTAAAATAGCAAGCGCTTACTTAAATGGGCGCTTATCATAATCATTAATTACCCGATTATCAAAAAAATATGAGGATAATGGAATAATTGTTAATGGGACGTAGTGATGAAAATTGTAATACGTTGGGGAAGGGGTGCGGTTATTGTAATACGTTGGGGAAGGGGTGCGGTTATTGTAATACGTTGGGGAAGGGGTGCGGTTATTGTAATACGTTGGGGAAGGGGTGCGGTTATTGTAATACGTTGGGGAAGGGGTGCGGTTATTGTAATACGTTGGGGAAGGGGTGCGGTTATTGTAATACGTTGGGGAAGGGGTGCGGTTATTGTAATACGTTGGGGAAGGGGTGCGGTTATTGTAATACGTTGGGGAAGGGGTGCGGTTATTGTAATACGTTGGGGAAGGGGTGCGGTTATTGTAATACGTTGGGGAAGGGGTGCGGTTATTGTAATACGTTGGGGAAGGGGTGCGGTTATTGTAATACGTTGGGGAAGGGGTGCGGTTGTTTCTATAATTACAGGCTCGCCTAAACGACACTAAATGTCTTAATGTTGTCAACAAAATGGGGAGAAAGGTTTTAAAATCGCCAAACTAATGGACCGAAGGTCTTAAAATCGCCTAAACTAATGGGACTAAACATGAAGAAAAAGGGGGACCAGCAAAACGACCCATCTCTCCTTAAAATCTTGTTCTTCAAAATTGCAGGGAGTCATTGACAGCCGTCGTCGGGTGATAGTTAAGTTCCTCCTGGGGGCTATTAATGGCTAGTTACCGCTCTGATCAAGGAAGTAATACCTCACAGCAGAGACTGGGAGAGAGTGAGAGAGAGACAGAGAGAGAGACAGAGATAGAGAAAGAGAGAGAGAGAATCTTAAGGGGACAGTGGCTATTTTTTGGGTCTATTTATTTATATATTCACGTATATTTTAGTTTCCTTACTAGACTTCCATCAAGCTCTAAACAACACCCCCTAGTCCCCCCTTCAAGATAAATTTGTACATTTTTCGGTAGAAAAATTTCCCGGCCGAAGGCCGGTTACACATAAAATAACAGGCTCGCTATCGCTCGCCAGGAAAAAATAGACACCTAAATGGCACGAAGCCAAAAAAATGAGGCACAAAGTCGTAAAATTGCCAAACTAATGGGCCGAACGTCTTAAAATCACATAAACTAATGGGACTAAATATGAGTGGGACCAGAAAAACGACCCATCCTCCCTTAATGTCTTGTTCTTCAAAATTGCAGGGAGTCATTGACAGCCGGCGTCGGGTGAAAATTCCTCCTGGGGGCTATTAATGGCTAGTTACCGCTCTGATTAAGGAAGTAATACCTCACAGCAGAGACTGGGAGAGAGAGCGAGAGTCTTAAGGGGACGGTGGCTATTTTTGGGTCTATTTATGTATTAATTTGTCTTTTTAGTTTCCTTGCTAGATCTCCATGAAGCTGTAAAAAACACCCCCTAGAGCCCCCTTCAAGGTATATTTGTACATTTTTCGGTCGAAAAATGTTCTGGCCGAAGGCCAGTTACTCATAAAATTACAGACTCGCTATCGCTCGCAGGAAATAATCGACACCTAAATGGCACGAAAACAAAGAAATGAGGCATAAAGTCTCAAAATTGCCAAACTATAGAATGGTCAGTCTTACCTCACAGGAGAGACTGGGAGAGAGAAAGAGTGAGTGAGTGAGATAAATAGGTAGAGAGACAGAGAGAGAGAGAGAGAGAGATTGGTAGAGCGACAGAGAGAGAGAGAGAGAGAGAGAGATTGATTCGCTAATCACACAGGTCTTACGATCCAAACAAGGTGGTTAGGACCTTTTCCGAAGTATAGATAGCGATACTTAATAACAAGGAAAATCTATAGCAGATCAGGTAGAGTGAGAGTGAGAGATAGAGCCATAACCCTTTGAGTACCAGCGACGTGTGTTGTATTGTATTCCAGCTATAATTAGAAGATATTGTGCAGCTTGGGAAGGATCTGTGGTTGTTGTTGTTGTTGTTGTTGTTGTTGTTCCCCAGGCTGTCTGGCCGAACAGCCCCAAGGTCTCGAGCAAGGCCAAGGCCATAAACGAGTGCCCCCACAAAACCCTCCCTGCTTACCACTAACAAAGCCTGGGTGACCGAAGCCACTCCAAGGCAGGGAGCTGAGGAGGGTGCGGAAACGCCCGGGAAACCAAAGCCCCACCCAAGGCCCTGTGCCACTCAGCAATTATGAAGGGAAAGTTGAGGGGCAAGGGAAAAATGTGACGCTTTGGCTCCCAATCTAGTTAGGTAGTTAATAGGGTTGGTTGAGATAGTTCGAAGCCTTATTATTGCTAGAGGTCCTTCCTAAGCTGATTTAAATAGTGTAATAGTCGCCAGAATATGATGAAAAGGACGTCCCTGGTACTGAACGGGTTAAGTACTGATCAAGGAAGCGGTCCCCCATATCACAGACCCTTTAGTAATCAGGTACAGAAAAGCTGCCAGAACGGTGATGCTTTTTTCCTGTTTGTCTGGTAATCATTAGACAACTTTATTCAGCTTGGAAAGAACGATTCAAATGTGTGCAATCTATTTCAATCAATGTCCCGAGTCATAGATTTATCTAATTTGCATAAAATCATCTAATAATAGCCAGAATATACTCATAAAAGACGCTAACCGTACTGAAAGGTTTAAGCAATGTGTTATTCGTACGCTAATATATTTCCATCTTCGGGAAGGTTTGGCTGAGTGGTCATAGCTGACTCGGCTTCGATTCCTTGAATATCTTAGGGAGATATTATAAGTCAACATGGGGTTTGCTTTCAGTACGTCTACATAATCTATCTATCTATTGTTGAGTTTGCCACCTGCAAGTGGCACCGATGAGCACACCGCCCTTCGAGTTGCCATAGCCAGTTATTGTCAGTAGAGTAAACATGCATAGGTGTACCCCTAGCCTGTCCCTCCAATGGCAGAGCTACGAGTCTAGGTTTGTGTATTTGTACCCTGAATTCTAAAAGAGCGCTTCTCTCCCATCAGACCTGGGAACCACAAGGACTGGGGGCTACAATCAAGGAGCAGACAAGGCAGACAGCACCCCCACCCTGGTAATTATGGCTGCGGGGCACACATAACTCGCTGGGCAGGAGATGTAAGGAAATTTATCACAAGCTCCCAAGTTCCTGGACCAGAAAGAAAATCGCCGCAAAAGGTAAGAAGCAAGTAACCACAGATCTATCCGAGAGGGCTTTCATTAACCCTTTCAAGTTACGGTGGCGCATTTCTTCTCTGTTTTCTGGCTATTATTTGAGGATTTTGTTAAGATCAGGAAGGTTATGAGGAAGTCAGAGGGTTAATTGACATACATTTTGCCCTTATAATTACCACAGATCCTTCCCAAACTGTATACAATCGTCTACTGATAGCCATAATAAACTGTCAAGCTGCGTCATCATTTTCAAAGGGTTAATATTGTTGAGATGTTATTTGGAGATGATGTCCTTTGGCAATACTTGTTTATATATCTTACTATACCCTGTTCCAAATAAGTAGGCCAAAATCCTTTAACATTAACATCTATAACTCACAAATGACTAGTCTTTCAATTAATTTTTCTACAATTTGTGGATGGTCAGCCAGGAAATAGGCATTACAATCTACAGCCCATTTGATCTAGCCCTTTTTGAATAACAGAATATAGGGATCACGATTTCTGGCCTACCTAAAATGAATGGACTTACCGACTTTTACAATGAAAATTTGTCCTCTTCGATGGCACAAATTCATGACCCTTTGAAAGATGAATCATGGACTCCTAAGTTTTTAGTGGATATGTGCTTAGAAGAACCCCAAAAAGTATGTCGTGTTTTTATTGTTTTTATTCTTATTTATTTATTTATTTTATTTATTTATTTTGTTTTACCCTCCAGGCATGCACTCTTATCCCATGGCTCAATAGACTATCACACTAAATGTACACACATATTGTACACCGAATTAAGTAGGTCAAATGATTGTCCACTCAATATATGCGTTAATATGCTGTTGTATATTCCTTAGCTTAATAGATGGATACTTATTTTCAAAGTATGATTAATATTGCCTACAGGCAGATTCATTATGCAAATATTTACTTTATGGCATTAATAGGGCCTACAGTTAAATAGTTGGAGGTCAAGTATTTTCCACAAGGCAATGTTTGCCTTTTTTTTTCTTTACCCCAAATGTGTTGCATATTTTACTGTATTATATACTATAATTATATATTTAGTTCTCTTGTTCATCCAACATTTTGATACTGTTTGATACCTGTACTGATACGGTCTTCTGATAAATATGTTGCCTTACAGAGTTACTCTAGATAAACATTACCAACTTCGATCTGGAGGGAAAAAACACACATAATAAACTGCAATATATATTTAAGGTCAGAACAATAGCCATTATCTACGGTTAGTCCTTATCTATTGAGCACTACAAGTCTACCATTATTAAGCTATGAGGTATTACGGCAAATTTCACACGGGCGCTTTTTTCCGGCAATTATTTTTATCGGAGAGGGTGCAACAGGGGAAGATAGTTGTAGGAACGCTGAAAGTAGTAACAAGATATGGGATGGTCAACATGGAAGTAAAGAAGTCCTTGCATGACAGTGAGGTAATCCCGACATTGACTTTCGGGAGCAAAGAGACTCAAACCAAGAGTGAGAGAGGTGACGTGCTTTTCACTTTATTCTGGCAACTAGTGTACGATTTTGTTCAGTTTACAAAAGGGCCGCCAGCAATTAACAGACTGCGAACTATCTCCTTTAAATTAGCCTTTTTACTACCACAGATCTTTCTGAAATGGCACACAATTGCTTAAATATAGCTAGAATGAAAATAAATAGACGTCGCCGGTACAGAAGGGTTTAAATGCAATTTGTGAAACCTGTGGGCTATAGTAGAACATTTTGGATTGTCTCTCGCGAGGGTTCTATACAGGTTCAAATGGGTGTGCAGGTATTATGACTCGTGTTTGTACCAGACTGCGATCCCACACCCGCCTAAAATTGACGGAAAAATGGCTCGTCTGACTCTGATTTTACAGGCGGAGCGATACCATCAAACTCGGCTGCATATATTATCATTCAGGAGTGCGGCAAAAACGCTCGACTTCGGATGTTTAACAATTCATTACTGGAGGAGGATTTTTTTCTGGAGCAAGGACCAGACGTAAATATGTGCTGGGCTGGGTGCGTGCTTTTGGCAGATTGTTGGCGAGAGAGTGAGGGAGTAGTGAGTGAGAGTGAGAGAGTGAGTTAATGTGTGTGTGAGAGAGAGAGAGAGAGTAAAAGTGAGTGAGTGAATGTGTGTGTGAGAGAGAGTGAGAATGAGAGTTAATGTGTGTGTGTGTGAGAAAGAGAGTAAAAGTGAGTGAGAGAGTGAGTTTATTATAGATATTTACATTTAGCATTTTTTTTTAGAATGGGACAGTTTGACTTACTTGTTTGTGTATAAGACATTTGAAGAGAGATAGAGAGAAATTATGTGTTTGTGTAATAATACTAATCGTGTGTGTGTTTAATAATAATAATAATAATAATAATAATAATAAACGATTTATTGATAATTGCAGCCGTAGGCTGAAAATGTACAAAGGAATATTATGTAGCTTAACTCTAACTTATATTATCTTATAATAAGGACCAAAGCATGAGGTTGTATAAGAGCTGTTTGACGAGGTCAGTATTATGTACTACTTTGGCAGATGATTTTCCAGATTGAGATAATAGATTGCATAGGAGCTATTTGACCAGTAAACATAATGTACTAGGTATGCTGAACAACATAATAGTTGCACATATATAAGGGTATAAGGGTTTGTTGGAAGCTATTTAGTTGATATACTGACAACTTTACTGACTATGTTTACTGTTCGCCTAGTTACTATGCAACTGCTGATAATAAAAGTAAACTGATTATTAAGAATTGCCGCAAGAGGCTGAAAATATACCTGTGTGAAATTCATAGATATGCTGACCTATATTTAACGGTAATATTGTAAGCTTGATTAAACTAATAAGATGCAACCGTGCTGTATACATGCAAGTACATGTGCATGTACGTATCACTACATACACATACACTCCATGTACATACACACACAATGCACACAGCTAAGCGTAACAACCAGTTTATGCATGTGTATACATATATGAGTGCATATACACACACATACACATAAATCCACATATACATAATCATACACATACTGTGTGCACGCACAGCCGTACACATACAAATATATGTATGTGTATATACATATCTCTACACATACATATATTCACGTATATACTCGTGCGTGAGTATATATACATAAACATACATATATACCAGAAAACAGTTATAATCACACAAAACAAAAAACATAGAATATTATGGATTGGTGTGCAACATACAGTACACGGTATCAATATTATGGATTGGTGTGCAACATACAGTACACGGTATCAATATTATGGATTGGTGTGCAACATACAGTACACGGTATCAATATTGGGCCTGATTCATTTAGTACTTTGGAGGTAACTTTGTGTGTACGTATAGCCTGTGTGGTGTGAGTTTCGACCGGGGAACGAGTATATTAAGCGTAGCTATATTAGCACGGGAAAAGGGAGAACATTTACTTTAGTTTTACTTGATGTGAAGTATGTTTTATTTGCTTGTGATTGTGATTGTTTGCTACATTACTTATTGTTGATCTAGTTGACGATGCTAGGGATGGGCTGTTTTTATACCTTTCGGTTCTTGCTCGAATTGGGACGATCGTGTTGTTGTGCCTAGTCGCGTGTCTGTGTGTGTGTGTGTGTGGGGGGGGGGGGGGGGTAATAGGTGTCTGTGTTTGGGGTGGTCAGAAGTTGTTCCCCAAATTTCTGGGTGAGGTTCTTGTGCATGCTGGCTAGTGGTTTTAGACCCAAAGTGACTAGTGCTTCGTGATAATGTGTGTATGCGGGACTAAGGATGATCTTACATGCTCTCTTCTGTACTTTTTCTAATTGATCTTTTTGTGTTGCAGTAAGTGAAGAGGCCGACACTGGGCAAGCACAGGTGAGTTTTGGCAGAACGAATAGAGAGTATACATATGTGGATCAGGTGAGGGGGCGCCAAGTGATTTGAGGCGACGGAGGAGGTATAGTTTGAAACCTGAGATCTTGATTACTTCACCGACATGGGGTTTCCAGTTTAGCTTATTGTCTATGATAAGCCCTAATAGTTTGAATGTGTTCACTACTTGTAGGACGTTTGATTCGAGTGTGATGAGAGGTGGTTCTATGTCCTCTGAACCTACACTGATGTACATCACTACCGTGTTATCACTATTAAAGGTCGCGTCGTTTGCTGAAGTCCACTCCTGAAGTCCATTCACGTTGTCCTGAAGGGTGCTGAAGTCGGGGGCGGTGTTATCAATACTGATTGCGATGGTAGAGTCATCTACATATTTCCACCGTAGGTTTGTGTCCCTCAGAGCGTTGTTTATGAGCATAAGGAAGCATAGAGGCCCCATTCTCGTACCCTGTGGTACGCCGCACGTTAATGGGAGGGTGGCGGATATTTGTGTGTGTGTGTGATAGCGAAAGAGATGGGGGCGGTAGGGGAGTGAGAGTGAAGTGAGAGACTGAATGTGCGAAAACAATGAGTTAAATCTTCAATCTGAATAGTATGAATCTGGATTATATTTTGTGACGTTGACCACTCCGTTAGAACCGCATGGCTTGTCCTACAGTGACTCGCTAGGATCGCCAGGGCAGTGGATGGGGCTACAGTTTATGTATTAGAGTGTGCTTTATTTCATATGAAAGCTCGTGTCATGGGCAGTCCAGAAAGGCTCTTTGTTTTCGCCCATGTCAAGGCTTTATATATTTAATTGTAAAGTATATGTTTTGTCATTAACTAGTAATGATAGGATCTGGGAGAGAGAGAGGGAGTAGAACAGAGTGAGAGGGGGCGCGCAGTGTTTTTTGTCCCGCTCGATGACGTCACGGCTGGCTGCCTCGCGGGGGTTGGTGGAGAGAGGTCCTTACCATGCTGCGAGCTCTGTGAGTGGTCGGTCGACTCGTAACCGTTGTTTTCCCACGCGGCTCGAGCTAGTGCGAGTATATATACTGGTTCCTCGCCACTCTCTCCCTCACACATTCAGCTCTGAGCTCCCATCCTGAGCACACCTACCTCACCTCTCTCTCTCACAACCAACCATTCACCATGAGTTCAGCAACTCCCATCCTTGCTGGACTTGTAAAATGGTTCAATGTGAAGAAGGGGTACGGCTTCATCACCCCTGACGACGGCACCAAGGACATCTTCACCCACAAGGGCGCCATCAAGAGAAACAACCCCCTTAAGGCTGTGCCCTCCCTTGGTGATGGAGAAAGGGTGGAATTTGTGGCAGTGGCTGCTCCCAGAGGTCCTGAAGCCAGACAGGTGACGGGACCAAAGGGCGCCGCTGTCAAGGGCTCCACTCACGCCAGGGACCTCCTGAAGGAGGGGCAGAAGGAGTCAACCAGCAGGAGACCCACCAGGCCGAGCCCAAAATCCAATACCACATCTTTTTCCATCATAGATGTGGTTATTAGGACGGCTATGGCTCTGGCTGGAGACGACACCTCCCTCCTGCAGCAGATTCTGCCCGCCCTCCTGAAGGAGAACAACCTCCCTGTAATATCCATCCCAGCCAACCTTCCAGGGAGCCACCAGAGAACACCGAGGCAGAGGAACACACCGGCTCCAAAACTTCTCCTGCCTCGCCCTCTGAATAGGAAAAACTGCCCACCACCACCTTCAGAGGGGCCTGCACCAGCACCCACCAAGCCGAAGGTCCTGACTCTGACTCCCTTCATCGACCTTTTCACTGGAGAATGCAAACCTGAAGAGGACAAGACTCCAGCACCACCTATGGAGGTCGAGGAAGCCCTCCCACCACCACCACCACCTTCAGTAATCACGGCTATGACTGCAACCACTACACCACCACCTGAGTTAGCAGAACATGTAGAAGCAGCCTCCATGCCCACCCTTGAGATTGCAAGCCCCAAAGCCAAAAAAATGAAGATGAAGAAGAAAAAACCAGCAGTAGCAAAGGAGACATTACCAGCTGCAACTTCCGAGCCCCAGCCACCAACACCACAGCCAGCAAAAACTCCAAAAACTCCTCACCAACTGTTCATGGACATCTGTTATCCACACCTCGAAACAGACTTCAACATGTCTATGAGCTATGCCTACAAGGACTGCATAATACCCGAATTCCACGGATTCCTGTCCTACTGTATGGAGAACTGGAAAAGAGACGGCTGCAACTGCTACTTCCACACGAAGGACCCCAAGACCAACTACGTGACCTGCAGCGTGACAGTGGAGGAAGCTCTAAAACGCGGCTTCCCAGACCTCCCAAGGAAATAAAAACTCACCACCACCACCACCACCCATCACCACCATCACCCCAGCCTCACACGCCCCCGACCAGACATGGCAGATGATACCCGTGCCAGTGAGGAGCCTCCCCGAACGCGCCCCTGTCGACCTTGCCCTGGCCAGTCTCTTCAGCAGCTAAAAAACACAAAAACAGAAAAACCCTCAGGCAGTTCCAGTCAAGCCTGGAAACCTTTTTCTCCTGCTACAATTCACTTCATCCAACTATTTCTTGTCCTATCCCCACTTCCCCCTAACCCCCTGTCACTACTCATTATTGCGATTGCGATTACTCTCTCCCTCAGATCTGGTTTCTAGAACACACTCATCTTTTTTCCCTTGCTATCTATTCCCGCTCCGCCCCTGAGAATCTTTTCCTCTGCCTATCTCTCATTTTCCATATCTTTCACCATCTTTATTAACAGTATATCCCCTCTGGTTAACTCTGCAAAATCAGCTTAATGCTGGCCAGTTTTATTGTGTGTTAAGGTCTGATATAACCTGTGTATGTTAGTTGTTAAGATAAGTGGATCACGAAGCATTGGTTGGCTTTCATATTGCCGCTTCCTATAATTATTAGTGTTCTGCTGGATTAGATAATGCTAGACTGGGAGTCTGATATAATAGGTATTGTTTCCTATGAGTGCTGGCTTTAGTTAAAAGCGGCACGAGATACCTGAGAACTGGAGTTGATTGAGTAAATTCTAGTCTGTGTGCCATTGAGAGTAGAGCCTGCACGAATGAGGGTTTTTTGCCTATACCATTCTGCACTGTTCTAGTCTCGATTGTTTGTCTTTGAGGTACGCCAGGAGAACGCTTAATACTTCGGTATTAAGGTTTCTCAAGAGAGCTACCCTTCATTATAACGTAATATTTGACGCACAGACTTGAGATTTGCACTAGGCTATGCAGCATGCCATGCGCACCAGTATCTCGTATCATTGACTCTAGCTAGACTTTATCAGTCACAGTAGACATTAAGTGTATTAACCTAATTACTCTTTTTATGCATACCCATTTATGATTACACAAGCATTTCGCAGCCTAGTTTGATGTATTGAGACACAAACGACTTAGGCTCTTTTTGTTGATAGGAATACTGCATTGTGGCGATTATTATTAGTGTTGTAGTGTTTAGGATATTCTTGGCTCCGACGGCATTATATATTCTGCCTTTTTGTGTGCATAGCCTGCACGAGCATTGTTCCGCTGCCTGCCTTTTTGGGTTCCATTTCCGATACGAGCATCTTTATAACATCTAACATTTAAAGAAGATTCCTTGTTAGTGTTGAAGGACTTTAGTGCACTTTCTTTCATGCAGGAGTGCCTGACATTTATTGATTAAAGTAACGTAAGCTGTAACTTCTCTTACCACCTTACTTTGTATACCATAACCAAGCACCTTCGGTTATAGGTAGTAATAGGCTGTTTTCACATAACATTAAGCCTAGAGTAGACGCACATTTATTGAGAGTTTGATAGCCTATTATTGCATATAGAACTCTGTAGAGTATTTGTGTTCTTTGTTCACTGGGAATATACTTCAGAGGTTGGAGCTAGCGCTTTCCGTTGTAACATTTATGCCATTACTAGTCCAATGAATAAGAGCCCTGATATATTTGAACCCCAGTCGTAACAATTTCCTATACAATAGCAATAATAAGAAAAGTAGGAGTTTGTTCGTGTGTGAGTGCGAGTGTGTGTGTCTATGTATGTTTAGGTGTATGCGTGTGCATGTGTATGTGTGTATATATGTGCAAGTGCGTGTCTATGAGAAGGAGAACGAGAGCGATTGAGAGAGTAACAAAAAACATAACTAAAGAGAAATTGAGACCATTACTCATACACTCTCCAACAGGAAACAACAACAACAACAACAACACTATCACTTGCCCCCTCCCCAGGTTACTTTCATCCGAGCCTCTACACAGACTGAATCCTCTTAGAATATTAGCGTTGTCAAGCCTCATAAGCGGCTTAGTTTTATTTTTTTTTATTTATTTTCTGGCGATCACTAATCCAGCCTACTATACCCCCCCTCCCTCTCTCTCTAACTATAACTGTAACTCTCTCTCTCTCTAACTATAACTGTAACTCTCTCTCTCTCTAACTATAACTGTAACTCTCTCTAACTATAACTGTAACTCTCTCTCTCTCTAACTATAACTGTAACTCTCTCTCTCTCTAACTATAACTGTAACTCTCTCTCTCTCTAACTATAACTGTAACTCTCTCTCTCTCTAACTATAACTGTAACTCTCTCTCTCTCTAACTATAACTGTAACTCTCTCTCTCTAACTATAACTGTAACTCTCTCTCTCTCTAACTATAACTGTAACTCTCTCTCTCTCTAACTATAACTGTAACTCTCTCTCTCTCTCTAACTATAACTGTAACTCTCTCTCTCTAACTATAACTGTAACTCTCTCTCTCTCTAACTATAACTGTAACTCTCTCTCTCTCTAACTATAACTGTAACTCTCTCTCTCTCTCTCTAACTATAACTGTAACTCTCTCTCTCTCTAACTATAACTGTAACTCTCTCTCTCTCTAACTATAACTGTAACTCTCTCTCTCTCTAACTATAACTGTAACTCTCTCTCTCTCTAACTATAACTGTAACTCTCTCTCTCTCTAACTATATTTCTATCCATTCTATCCATTTCTCCTTTCTCAGAAATCTCCATCTTAGGAGATTTCAACGTTCACCACCGCCAATGGCTCTCCTCTCACACTACTGATCCACCTGGTGAACAAGCCTACGTCTTTTCTATCCTAAATGACCTAGAGCAGTTAGTTCAGCAACCCACCCGTATCCCGGATCGATCGCATCGGAGATCGGCCCAACATTCTTGACCTGTTTCTAACTTCTAACCCTTCTTCTTATACTGTCGATCTTTTCTCTCCTTTGGGCTCCTCCGACCATAAACTTATCTCTGTCACCTGTCCTATCTCTCCAGTACAGCCACCCGATCCTCCTAGCCGGCGGCGCTTGTGGCACTTTGGCGCTGCCGACTGGGAGGCTCTTCGGCAGTACTTCTTTGATTTCCCATGGAATGATTTCTGCTTCCATGGCCGAGGACCCTCGGAGAGTGCTGAACGCATTACCGAGGTAATCCTATCGGGCATGGAAGCATACATTCCATTCTCTTTCTCTCAGACTAATGCTAAAAAATCTTGGTTTACTCACGCCTGTTCTACTGCTGTCCACAATAAGGAGGAAGCATTCAAACGGTACCGACGCCTTAAAACTCAAGACTCTCATTCTTCATATGTTTCTGCCCGGAATCAAGCCAAATCTGTTCTTCGACTTGCCAAACACTCTTTCATCAATAATAAATGCACTGAACTATCCAACTCTCGCTCTTCCCAAGCTTTCTGGCATCTAGCCAAAAACCTCTCCAACAATTTCTCTTCCTCGTCTTTCCCTCCCCTTTCCCACTCTGATGGCACAACCATCACTTCTTCCTCTGACAAAGCTAAACTCTTCGCTCAAACTTTTGCTAGAAACTCCACCTTGGATGATTCCGGTGCTATTCCTCCCTCTCCGCCCTCCTCTCTCTTACTTATGCCTAATATCCTAATCTCTTCTAAAGATGTACTTTCTACCCTCTCTGGGCTTAACACTAATAAGGCGTACGGTCCGGACGGTGTTCCTCCTGTTGTTCTCAAAAACTGTGCTTCCGTGCTGACTCCCTGCCTAGGCAAACTCTTTCGTCTCTGTCTATCCTCTAACGTCTTCCCTTCATGCTGGAAGTTTGCTCACATTCAACCTGTCCCAAAGAAGGGTGACCGCTCTCAACCCTCCAACTATCGTCCAATTGCTCTTATCTCTTGTCTTTCTAAAGTTTTTGAAACTATTCTTGCTTCCAAATTTCTTAAGCATTTCTCTTCTCATAATCTGCTCTCAGATCGGCAGTATGGCTTCCTTAAGGGTCGCTCTACTGGTGATCTTCTTTCATATCTTACTAACTCTTGGTCATCCTCCTTTCGGGACTTCGGTGAGACTTTTTCTATTGCACTAGACATATCGAAAGCCTTCGATAGAGTCTGGCATAAATCTTTAATTTCTAAACTACCCTCCTTCGGTTTCTATCCCTCCATCTGTGCCTTTGTCTCTAATTTCCTTTCCGGCCGTTCCATAGCTGCGGTTGTGGACGGCCATTGTTCACTTCCTTACCCTATAAACTCCGGTGTTCCTCAGGGCTCTGTCCTATCTCCTATTCTCTTTCTAATTTTTATAAATGATCTCCTTAACTGTACCTTAATTCCCATCCATTCATACGCAGACGACTCAACCTTACACTACTCCATTAGTTTTTCAGAACGCCCCAGCCAGCAATCCCTCAACGACAAACGTAATGAAGCCATAGAACTCTTAAATTCTGATCTAAATACTATTTCCAATTGGGGCAGAGAAAACCTTGTTAACTTTAATGCTTCCAAAACCCAATTTCTCCATCTATCTACCCGTCAGGATCTCCCAGCGGACTATCCCTTATTCTTCAACAATACAAAAATCAACCCTTCATCTTCTCTCAATATTCTTGGTGTCTCTTTTTCTTCTGCTCTCATTTGGAAGGACCATATTACCAGTCTTGCTAAGGCAGCCTCCCAGAAGCTGGGTGTGCTCAACCGCCTTAGGGGGTTCTTTTCCCCTGCACAGCTTCTTGCTCTGTACAGGGGCATAGTGCGCCCTTGTATTGAGTATTGTTCACATGTGTGGGGAGGTTCCTCTCACACCGCTCTCCTAGACAAAGTTGAAAGGAAGGCCTTTCGTATCATTAACTCCCGTCCACTCACCAACTCTCTGCAATCTCTCTGTCTCCGCCGCAATGTTGCATCTCTCTCGCTATTCTATCGCTACTATAATAATCAGTGTTCCTCAGAGCTATCCCAGTGCATACCACCTCCTTTACGTAGGGCACGTGGTACCCGTCTTGCAACTCAATCCCACCCCTACTCTGTGCAACTCTCCAACCCAAGAGTGAAACGTTACTCTCAAACTTTCTTCTACTCAACATCTGAGCTCTGGAACTCTCTCCCAGAATCAGTCTTTCCCTCTTCCTATGACTTAAATTGCTTCAAACTCCGTGTGTCCAGGCATTTTGGCTCGAACGTCCCTTGATTTTGGCCCTGTCACTCTTTCAACTATGGGGGAGGCACTCGCTATAGGCAGTTATGCCTTTTGCCTCCCTCAATCACATAGAAAAAAAAAAAAAAAAAAAAAAAAAAAAATGTAACTCTCTCTCTCTCTCTAACTATAACTGTAACTCTCTCTCTCTCTAACTATAACTGTAACTCTCTCTCTCTAACTATAACTGTAACTCTCTCTCTCTCTAACTATAACTGTAACTCTCTCTCTCTAACTATAACTGTAACTCTCTCTCTCTCTAACTATAACTGTAACTCTCTCTCTCTCTAACTATAGCTGTAACTCTCTCTCTCTCTAACTATAACTGTAACTCTCTCTCTCTCTAACTATAACTGTAACTCTCTCTCTCTAACTATAACTGTAACTCTCTCTCTCTCTAACTATAACTGTAACTCTCTCTCTCTCTAACTATAACTGTAACTCTCTCTCTCTCTAACTATAACTGTAACTCTCTCTCTCTCTAACTATAACTGTAACTCTCTCTCTCTCTAACTATAACTGTAACTCTCTCTCTCTAACTATAACTGTAACTCTCTCTCTCTCTAACTATAACTGTAACTCTCTCTCTCTCTAACTATAACTGTAACTCTCTCTCTCTCTCTAACTATAACTGTAACTCTCTCTCTCTAACTATAACTGTAACTCTCTCTCTCTCTAACTATAACTGTAACTCTCTCTCTCTCTAACTATAACTGTAACTCTCTCTCTCTGTAACTCTCTCTCTCTCTAACTATAACTGTAACTCTCTCTCTCTCTAACTATAACTGTAACTCTCTCTCTCTCTAACTATAACTGTAACTCTCTCTCTCTCTAACTATAACTGTAACTCTCTCTCTCTCTAACTATAACTGTAACTCTCTCTCTCTCTAACTATAACTGTAACTCTCTCTCTCTCTAACTATAACTGTAACTCTCTCTCTCTCTAACTATAACTGTAACTCTCTCTCTCTAACTATAACTGTAACTCTCTCTCTCTCTAACTATAACTGTAACTCTCTCTCTCTCTAACTATAACTGTAACTCTCTCTCTCTCTCTAACTATAACTGTAACTCTCTCTCTCTAACTATAACTGTAACTCTCTCTCTCTCTAACTATAACTGTAACTCTCTCTCTCTCTAACTATAACTGTAACTCTCTCTCTCTCTAACTATAACTGTAACTCTCTCTCTCTCTAACTATAACTGTAACTCTCTCTCTCTCTAACTATAACTGTAACTCTCTCTCTCTGTAACTCTCTCTCTCTAACTATAACTGTAACTCTCTCTCTCTCTAACTATAACTGTAACTCTCTCTCTCTCTAACTATAACTGTAACTCTCTCTCTCTCTAACTATAACTGTAACTCTCTCTCTCTCTAACTATAACTGTAACTCTCTCTCTCTCTAACTATAACTGTAACTCTCTCTCTCTCTAACTATAACTGTAACTCTCTCTCTCTCTAACTATAACTGTAACTCTCTCTCTCTCTAACTATAACTGTAACTCTCTCTCTCTCTAACTATAACTGTAACTCTCTCTCTCTCTAACTATAACTGTAACTCTCTCTCTCTAACTATAACTAACTCTCTCTCTCTCTAACTATAACTGTAACTCTCTCTCTCTCTAACTATAACTGTAACTCTCTCTCTCTCTAACTATAACTGTAACTCTCTCTCTCTCTAACTATAACTGTAACTCTCTCTCTCTCTAACTATAACTCTCTCTCTCTCTAACTATAACTGTAACTCTCTCTCTCTCTAACTATAACTGTAACTCTCTCTAACTATAACTGTAACTCTCTCTCTCTCTAACTATAACTGTAACTCTCTCTCTCTAACTATAACTGTAACTCTCTCTCTCTCTAACTATAACTGTAACTCTCTCTCTCTCTAACTATAACTGTAACTCTCTCTCTCTGTAACTCTCTCTCTCTCTAACTAACTGTAACTCTCTCTCTCTCTAACTATAACTGTAACTCTCTCTCTCTCTCTAACTATAACTGTAACTCTCTCTCTCTCTAACTATAACTGTAACTCTCTCTCTCTCTAACTATAACTGTAACTCTCTCTCTCTCTAACTATAACTGTAACTCTCTCTCTCTCTAACTATAACTGTAACTCTCTCTCTCTCTAACTATAACTGTAACTCTCTCTCTCTCTAACTATAACTGTAACTCTCTCTCTCTCTAACTATAACTGTAACTCTCTCTCTCTCTAACTATAACTGTAACTCTCTCTCTCTAACTATAACTGTAACTCTCTCTCTCTCTAACTATAACTGTAACTCTCTCTCTCTCTCTAACTATAACTGTAACTCTCTCTCTCTAACTATAACTGTAACTCTCTCTCTCTCTAACTATAACTGTAACTCTCTCTCTCTCTAACTATAACTGTAACTCTCTCTCTCTCTAACTATAACTGTAACTCTCTCTCTCTCTAACTATAACTGTAACTCTCTCTCTCTCTAACTATAACTGTAACTCTCTCTCTCTCTAACTATAACTGTAACTCTCTCTCTCTAACTATAACTGTAACTCTCTCTCTCTCTCTCTAACTGTACCACTCTCTCTCTCTCTCTCTCTCTCTCTCTCTAACTGTACCACTCTCTCTCTCTCTCTCTCTCTCTCTCTCTCTCTAACTGTACCACTCTCTCTCTCTCTCTCTCTCTAACTATAACTGTAACTCTCTCTCTCTCTCTCTAACTGTACCACTCTCTCTCTCTCTCTCTCTCTCTCTCTCTAACTGTACCACTCTCTCTCTCTCTCTCTCTCTCTCTCTCTCTCTCTCTCTCTCTCTCTCTCTCTCTCTCTCTAACTGTACCACTCTCTCTCTCTCTCTAACTATAACTGTATTATCGTCCAATTAGCTTAACCTCAGTTGTATGTAAAATGCTAGAAACGGTCATACGAGACAGACTCGTAAATCACTTAGAGGAAAATAACATACTTAAAGATACTCAACACGGCTTTCGTAAAAAACGTTCCTGTTTAACAAACCTCTTAGACTTCTTTCATGATATCCTCAACCTCTACGATGAGAGTAAAGCTGTAGATATTATATACCTTGATTTTCAAAAGGCCTTTGACAAAGTTCCCCACAAACGTTTACTGCTAAAACTAAAAGCGCATGGAATACAAGACGGTGTGTTGAAATGGATAGAAAATTGGCTCAACAACAGAAAGCAAAGAGTAGTCATAAACGGTAAGGCATCTAAATGGACCAATGTAAGTAGCGGGGTACCCCAGGGATCGGTACTAGGACCAATTCTCTTTCTAATTTACATCAACGACATAGATCAGGGTCTCACCTGCACAATCTCAAAATTTGCTGACGATACAAAAATTGCAAATAGCGTACTCTCAAAAGAACAAGTTGACGATATGCAACACAATCTAGATAAATTGTCATGTTGGGCCCAAATTTGGCAAATGAGTTTCAATGCGGATAAATGTAAAGTACTACATGTCGGATATCTAAATGAGAAAGCAAACTATTCGATGAATGGCACTCAGCTTAAGAATGTAAACAGAGAAACTGATCTGGGAGTAACAATATCGAGTAACCTAAAACCGAGTCAACAATGTTCAGAAGTTGTTAAGAAGGCAAACAAAATAATTGGCTTTATAGGCAGGTCATTTGAGCATAAATCCAAAGAAGTTATCCTAACCCTTTACAATTCCTTAGTCCGCCCTCTTCTGGAATACTGCGTTCAATCCTGGTGCCCTTATTACCAAAAAGATATAAACAAGCTAGAACGAGTTCAACGTAGAGTTACCAAAATGATACCTAGCCTAAAGAACAAACCATACGAAGAGCGTCTTAGAGAATTAAATCTATTTCCTTTAACCCAGCGCAGATTAAGAGGCGACTTAATTCAAGTGTTCAAAATCATCAAAGGCATCGACAATATGAACTGTAGTAAGTACTTCACTATCGACCAATCTAATTACACACGGGGAAACGGTTGCAAAATTATTGGTAAATCTTTTAACTCACACGAATCTAAGAATTTCTTCTTCAATCGAGTTGTCAACTTGTGGAATGGGCTTCCCCGAAACGTTATAGACTGCAGCACCGTTGATTCATTTAAATTCCGCCTAGACAAATATCTCGCATCAAACCCGCGACTGACTGCGTTTGTAAATGAATAACTTTATCCCCCCCTCAGTTACTAACCCCTATGTCCCCTACTAACTTCCTAGTCCTGCCACGTTAGTGGCAGGGCAGTAGTTCCCTTTCCAATGTTCCCTTACCCACTCTAAACCACTGTTTGGACACTTGATCCTCAGTGTTTTGGAGGACAAGCAGCCTAGAAGGGTCACTAGATCTGTTGTTGCTTGATTTCCTTTGTACTCCTTTGTACTCCTTTGTACTCTCTCTCTCTAACTATAACTGTAACTCTCTCTCTCTCTCTCTCTCTCTCTAACTGTACCACTCTCTCTCTCTCTCTCGCTCTCTCTCTCTCCTTAGAATATTGCATTGTTTACTTGACAGGGTAATTTTGTTAACACACGTATTCTTATTTAGTCATTTTGTTAGTCAACTATTAGTGTTCCTTCGTCTTAATGAGTATGAATATTTGCATCTACTTTTTGCAGTTGCATAGATATCTCATTTATCACCAAAGAATACCTACCGTACATTCATAAACACTTCTATGCATCATTAACCCTATTTTTTTTATTTAACCCCTTCTGTACCGCGACGTTTCTTTCATCTTTATTTTGGCTACAATTAGACGTTTTTATTCGGTCTCAAAAAGGCCTACAACAATTAACAGGCTTCGAACTCTCTAACTTAACCCTTATTACTGCCACAGATCCTTCTTAAACGGCATAACATCGATCAAAGTATAGCTAGAAAGATATACAAAAGACGTCACCGGTACAGCAAGGGTTAATTCTGTCAGTGTTCATCAGAGCTCTCTCGGTGTATACGACCTCCTCTACGTTGGGTGCGTAGTACCCGTCTTGCAACACAATCCCACCCCTACCCCTGTGCAACTGTCCACCCATGAGTGAAACGATATTCCCAATTTTTCTTCTATTCAACAGCTGAGCTTTGGAACTATCTCCCTGAATCCATCTTTCCCTCATCCAATGATTTAACTTGCTTCAAACTCCATGTGTCCAGACATTTTGACTCGGAACATTCCTTGATTTTGGCCCTGTCACTCTTACCACTCTGAGGGAGGCACTCGTCACAGGTAGTTTTGCCTTTTGTCTCCCTCATCCACATAGAAGACAACAAATCCGACAAAGTTTAGATAAAATACAAATGTATATGAAACATTTTACTATAGTTATCATTTGCTGCCCAATGCCTGAATATGGAATATTTAACGTAAACTATCAATACATTAGATCCATAAAAACTGTATAATAAATCAAAACTACTCATAAGCCTAGACATACACATATATAGACACCCACTTAAGGGGACAGTGGCTATTATTTTGTATATATTCATTTATTTGTTAGTTTCCTCGGTAAACCTCCATCAAACTTTAACAAAAACATCCATTAGATCCCCCTTCTAGATTAATTTGTAAATTTTCGGTAACAAAAAAATCCCGGCCGTAGGCCGGGTCTTCCAAAATTACAGAATCACTATCGTTAGCCATGACAAAAATCGACACCTAACTAGCACGAAAGGTCTTAATATTGACAAAGAAATGGGGCGAAAGGTCTGAAAATCAATAAGCTAATGGGGAAACATCTTAAAATCTGAAAACTAATGGGGCTAAGCATGAGGGAGAAGGGTGTCTAGAAAAACAACCCATCTCCCCATAAAATGATCACCTACGTAGTACGTAGAGTATGTCTTAATATTCCAATCAATGTGTTTTAATTTGGCTAGTGTTACACTCTTATGTACCGACGACGTCTTTTTTTATTGGATTTCAGCTATATTTAAATGATTTTGTGAAGCTTAGGAAGGATATGTGGTAGCTAGAAGGATTAATTGAGATATATAGTCTATAACCGTTTCATTGTTAGACGTCCTGCTTATGCTTTACAACATCTAAATATAGCTAGAATACAATACAGTATATCAGACGTCGCCGGTACAGAAACAGTTAACCCCTTCTGTTCCGGCGACCACTTTTATATTTTATTATAGCTATATTAAGACGATTTTGTGCATTTTAAGAAGGATCTGTGGGATTAAAATGGGTTAAGTGAGATATTTCGAAGCCTATAAATTGCTGGAAGGCCTTTTGAAACTGAATAAAATCGTCCAATCGTAGCCAGAATAAAATAAAGAAAACGTCACCAGTACAGTATTAGTTAACTATTCCAAGGTTAAAATGGATAGTGATAGTAAAGTATTTAATATAACTTGTATATTATAATTTCATATCTTCAAGGCAGCCACCCTTAATCCTAATTAACATAATTGCGATATAAGATATTATGGGAAGCAATTAAATTAATTTTAATTAAGTTTTTGCTTCATACCATTCTTGCATAGAAATATAGTCTGAAAAAATTATGCGTCGTGTGTTTGTCATTGTTGTCATGGATATCTTACCCCTTAAGGGGGGGATCTATTTGTTTATATATAAATCTATTTATTTGTGTATTTTTTTGCCAGTGTCCTCCGTAGACCTCCATCAAGCTTAAGCAAAAAAACACTTCAAAATAAATTTGTACATATTTCGATAGAAAAAATGTCCTGGTTGGAGGCCGGTTACCACTATGCTCGCTATCGCTCGCCAGGAAAAAAATCGACACCTAATATATACGAAAGGTCTTAAAATTGACAAAGAAAGGGAGTGAAAAATCGACAAACTAAAGGGTCGAACGTCATAAAATCTGAAAACTAATGGGGCTAAACATGAAGGAGAAGGGGGTCCAGAAAAAGAAACACCCCTCCTTAACCCCTTAAGGATTATGACGCGTTTTGACAATTTATTCTGGCTATCACCAGACGATTTTATGCAGAGTAAGAAGGGTGTATGAAGCTCAGAGGGTTAATTGAGATAGTATTTACCTTTTTGATGCCTACATATCCTTCCTCAGTTGTATAAAATCTCCTAATGGTAGCCAGACTATATTGCCAAAGTACATCATAATCCTCAAGGGGTTAATTAAGATGAAATATTAAATAGTTTTGTTCTGGCTATCACTAGACTATACTCGGTTTCATTTCATCGGGGATGGGCGTCTTTCGTTTTGCTCATTTATGGATTCTTTTATTATTATTTTAGTTTCCTCTGTAGACCTCCATCAATCTTAATAAACACCCACCCAAGGAAAATGTCCCGGCCGAAGGCTGATTGCTCATAAATTACAGGCTCGCTATCGCTCGCCAGGCAAAAATTGACACCTAAATGACAGGAAAGGTCTTAATATAGACAAAGAAATGGGGCAAAAACTCTTAAAATCGCCAAACTAATGGACCAAACGTCTTAAAACCTGAACACTAACAGAGATACACATGAGGGAGAAGGGGGATCAGAAAAACGACCCATCTCCCCTGAATAATGATGGTGATGGCAACAACTTTTAAGCCAGTTTGGAGCTTGTCTTGGCACATCAAGTTGTTAAGGGGGTCACCGGCTCTTTTTTTAATCTTTTTCTTCTTTTCTCTTTGGCTTGTATCCATTCGGCCATATTCAGCCAACTGTTTTAAGACGTTTATCCCCATCCAGGTGTCGATTTCTTCCGGGCGAGCGATAGCGAGCCAGCATTGTATGGAGAAATCTGGCTTCGTCGGAGACATTTTTCTATCGAAAAATTTACAAATTTAGCTTGCTGTCAAAACAAAAATACATATATATATATATATATATATATATATATATATATATATATATATATATATATACTGGCTCGCTACTGCTCGCCAGGAAAATATTGACACCTGGATGGGGGCTAACGTCTTAAAACAGTAGGCTGAATGGGGCCGAATGGATACAGGCCAAAGAGAGAGGGAGAGAAAGAGAAGAAAAGCGAGGTGGGCCCCCTTAAGACCTTATATTTTGGTTTAAAGGCACTTGAAGACATTTTGTGGCCATCATATATCCCCTTCAGCACCATGACGGCTTGCTATCTTTGGTTGTGGCTAAAATTAGACGAGTTTATGCAGCTTAAGATGGAGCTATATTATCAGGAGGGATTATTGAGATTGTACTGTAGTAACCCATTTGAGATTGTACTGTAGTAACCCATTTGAGATTGTACTGTAGTAACCCATTTGAGATTGTACTGTAGTAACCCATTTGAGATTGAACTGTAGTAACCCATTTGAGATTGTACTGTAGTAACCCATTTGAGATTGTACTGTAGTAACCCATTTGAGATTGTACTGTAGTAACCCATTTGAGATTGAACTGTAGTAACCCATTTGAGATTGTACTGTAGTAACCCATTTGAGATTGAACTGTAGTAACCCATTTGAGATTGTACTGTAGTAACCCATTTGAGATTGAACTGTAGTAACCCATTTGAGATTGAACTGTAGTAACCCATTTGAGATTGTACTGTAGTAACCCATTTGAGATTGTACTGTAGTAACCCATTTGAGATTGTACTGTAGTAACCCATTTGAGATTGTACTGTAGTAACCCCTTTGAGATTGTACTGTAGTAACCCATTTGAGATTGTACTGTAGTAACCCATTTGAGATTGTACTGTAGTAACCCATTTGAGATTGTACTGTCGTAACCCATTGGAGATTGTACTGTAGTAACCCATTTGAGATTGTACTGTAGTAACCCATTTGAGATTGTACTGTAGTAACCCATTTGAGATTGTACTGTAGTAACCCATTTGAGATTGTACTGTAGTAACCCATTTGAGATTGTACTGTAGTAACCCCTTTGAGATTGTACTGTAGTAACCCATTTGAGATTGTACTGTAGTAACCCATTTGAGATTGTACTGCTGTAACCCATTTGAGTCGTATAGTCTTACAAGTTTAGTCTGCTGTAAAAAAAAAATGTTTTTAAATATGCTGGCTCGCTACCACTCGGCAGGAGAGAATCGACACCTGGATGGGAATAAACAGCTTAAACCAGTAGGCTGAATGGGGCCAAATGGATATAAGCCAGAGGAAGAGAGAAAAGGAGAGAGAAAAAGCAGGTCACCCCCCTTAAGTAAAAGAAGGGATCTAAGGATAATGAAAATCGACTTTACCCTTTTGATTGCAAGAGGTCTTTCCTAAGCTGTATAATATCGTCTAATAATATTCAGAAGATACTGCTAAATCACGTCATGATCCTCAGAGGGTTAACTGTTTACTTTCTGTTATTATTATTATTATTATTATTATTATTATTATTATTATTATTATTATAATTATTACCGGTAGTAGTAGGCCTAGTAGTATTTATATATATATTATTTTTGATATTATCTTTTCATCTAAATTTCTATCTTAGTGCATGTGTCCTCAAAATGGCGACAGGCGAAAGGTTGTCCACTATCCACATTATAAAAAAAGACAATCTCTCCAAGTTTGCCACTGTGTATTATGTGCTTGGCAAAAACTGCTTCTGACGGCTTGTCCTGTGAGTGAAGAGATTACTTCTAGTCTCTCTCTCTCTCTCTGTTTTTTTATATGTGTAGATTGTTCTCTTTGTTCACTTTTGTCTGCCATATATTATTTCTCACTGTTTCCTGTATAATATTCCATTATCTTAGTTCATGATTTTTGTATTACTATTATTATTATTATTTGTTTTATATACAGTATAGTTCTCATATTTCTCTAATGTGTGTTAAATTATTTATCGTTATTATTTATTTGTTTTTATATCTAAGTACCTGTGTATATCTGAATGTCTGTCAATCTCTGTATATACCTCTGAGTGGGCAATAAGTATGGTGATGAAAAAATATGCTCGCGTCTAATCATAATTCATATTTTCAGTTCAGGAAATGGCTTAAATGTAATTCTTACATAGTTCATTGCCATCGACCAAAAGACTTAATCTGACATCTTGACTGATCGGTGCATTAGGTACGATTTTTTTGTGAATATGTTTGTCAACCTCTTATATAGGCTGATTAGACAATTACAAATAAAAAAATAAAACATACACACAGAACAAACAAATATATATATATATATATATATATATATATATATATATATATATATATATATAAATAAATATTTAACATGCAATGTGGAAGTCAAATATTAAGGGTATTTTTATATATGATCAGCATTAAGGGGAGGCTGGCCGTTTGTTTGATAAATTAATTAATTTATTCATATATTTTTTCAGTTTCCTCCCTAGACCTCCATCAAGCTTAGAAAAACACCCCCTTTAAGATAAATTTGTACCTTTTTCGATAGAAAAATTTCCCGGCCGAAGGCCGGTTCCTATTAAAATTGCAGGCTCGCTATCGCTCGCCATGAAATAATCAACACCTAAATGGCACGAAAGGTCTTAACATTGACAACGAAATTGGGCGAAAGGTGTTAAAATTGCCAAACTAATGGGCCGAACGTCTTATAATCTTAAAACTATTGGGGTTAAACATTAGGGAGAAGGGGGTGCAGAAAAACGGTCTGCCTCTCCTTAATAGACAGTGATACTAGTTTGTTTTATTATTATGAACTAATACAATACTTTTGCTATTATCTTCCTTTCAGTGTGTGTCTGGAAAGTAATCATGCATTTTGAAGCTATATTATACCAGCAATTGATAAAGCTTTCTAGAATATAAACGTAGAAAATACACACAAACACACACACACACACATATACACACAGACACTTGAGAGAGAGAGATAGAGTGTGTGAGTTTGAGATATAATGAGCGAGAGTTTTAGGCAACCATGATAAGTCTGTCTCTCTCTCTCTCTCTCTCTCTCTCTCTCTCTCTCTCTCTCTCTCTCTCTCTCTCTCTGTAATAGCTGACTAATTAAGATAGGCACATTGCAATTTACCGTCAGCTGGAAGAAAGAGACTATAGGCGATGAGGATTTTAGTGGCATAGTCAATTATTTATTGTCAGCGGGGATTAAGGAGAGGCAGTTGTTTTTTCGAGTCTTCCTCCTCCCTCATGTTTAGCCCTATTAGTTTATAATGTAAAACTTGCAAAATAAACAAACCAAAACGTATACGAACACAGTAAAAAGACAAAATAACTAATCAAAATCGCTATGTGGAAACAACGCTTAAGTAAAATAATAATTTATAAATAAAAAAACACAATCCACCACATAAGGTGTACATTACTACATGAGCAAGTTAATCTGTTTCCCAAGCAAACTAATCGCACACATAACAACGCACTATCGTCACGTTCAAGGATTTAGTCAATTTGGGAAGTCGGGGACGTTCTGGTAAATTTTACTAAACTCTGCATGAATAAAGAAACTACATTAAGTGTCAAATGTTATATTATAATCAAATTTGCAACTTTACAAGATAATAACAATAGTACAAAATACAAATATAACTCACTAACGATAGTGCTATCGGGTGGGTACCTGTAAGCATAGCATGCTTCAAGTGACCCCTAACAATTACTACCCTACTAATAACCTACATTTATTGTACAAATAAACTAAGGAAATCGCAAAAGCAAGCAATTAATCCTATCGACAATGATTATATATAATATAATAAATATAAATATTTTAACATTTGAAGAAGGCACAATAGATTTAAACAAAAGAATACTCTTTTTAACAATTTCAATCAATTATAAAAAATAATAATAACAATAGAAAATGATAAACAATTAATATATACAGACAAATATTATGCAAAGGTTTTAAGCGAAACTTCAAGTTAATAATGCTTGATTAAAATTATTTATATCAAATTTTAAAATACAGTCACAATAATTGACATTAAACAGATTAAATGTATGCAACAATTTACTTGCAACAAAACCTCTGTCTACGAAGAGTCTGTATAGTAACCTAGCTCTATCCCAAAAGTCTTCTACTCTGGTACAAATTTTACAAAATCGTATTAGCTGGGAATAAAAACAATTATAAGTTATTTTGCTATCAATACTACTATTAGGGAAAGGAAAGTTTATTACGTTAAAATTAAAATCATCAACTTAGTGGTATATTTTAAGTGTGCACTGTTCATTAACAATCTATATCAATTTATATTAAGAACATTTTCAACATCATCATTTACGTTACTTTGTGTGAGGGGAATGGAGTTTGGATACATTTGTTTAGCGACTTGATTAAAATTTAACATATTACAAACAAGAATATCATCAATATATCTACTATTATTACTTAACAATTTAGCAAGTGCTAATTGTTCTGGGATGTTATTTTTCTTGCTACTGTCAACTAAGTGTTTTTATAAATTTTAATTCTAAAGCAAGCTAGAATAAATCTGCAATTAAAGGGCTAGCATTTCCACCCATAGGAATTCCTAATATATGTTTGAAAATGTAGGGCCCGAATCTAACATAAGTATTGAAAAGGAAGAATTTAAGGGCATCTTTAAGTTTAGTTCTATCAAAATATACTGAACTAGTGGGATCAAAGCTAAGTGACGCATTATTAATATATGAATTAACATTTATGTAACGATTACGACTACTTTCAAATCTGTCAAAATGCAAATCTATAATAAAGCAAAGTTCTGAAAATACTAAATTTAAAGGCAAATTGGTATACAAAGTTGAAAAGTCGAAGCTATGTACTGAGGTAACTTTCCGCATGGTATTAAGTTTATCAATAACTTCTACTGAATTGTCAACACTCCAATAATAGTTAATGCCAGTTCTATTCTTGATGTTATCACAATATCGTTTATGAGTGTTTTTAGTGTATTTTAAGCAATGCACGACTTGTTTTGACAAAGTTTTAGTGGTAGCAAATTTTGCTCCGGCAATAAAGCGATATTTATAAGGTCTTTTATGAAATTTGGGTAACATGTATAATTTAGCAATGCATTTATTCTTATCAGAAAGATTAATATCAAAGGTTATATTTTTATTAGTATGTTCATTAATTAAGTTATCAACAATTAAATGTTCTTGAATTTCATAAACAGAATGAGATTTAAAGACATTCGCTCCATTAGTTTGGCGATTTTCAGACCTTTTGCCCCATTTCTTTGCCAATAATAAGACCTTTCGTGCCATTTAGGTGTCGATTTTCTTCCTGGCGAGGGAGAGCGAGAGGAACCGGGCTTCGGCCGGGACATTTTTCTACCGAAAAATTTACAAATTGTTATCAATGGGGGATCTTGTGGTTGTTTTTATAAGTTTGATAGAGATTTAGAGAATAAAATAAGTCCCTTCCTTAAGCCATTGAGCCGAACCAGTAAAATATGCTGCACAACACCGTCTGGGCTCCCTTAAATTGACAAATCCTCAGCCTGATAATTCGGCGGATACGGAGATTTTGTACCGAAATATGCTATTTTGTATAAATTGTTTGTATTTATATGATGCAAAGACGTAGCATATCCATATATTTGCATTAACCCTTTCTGTACCAGCGACAGTCTTTTCTATTTGATGTCAGCTACAATATAGACGATTATATGACGCTTAGGAAGGATATATGGTGGCTAAAAGGATTAATTGAGATAGTTTGTAGCCTTTTCATGGGTAGACGTCCTTCCAAAGCTGAAATAAATCGTCTAATACTTGCTAGAATACAATGGAAAGTACATCACCGGTACAGAAGGGGTTAAGTCTCGGGATATCATTTGCCATGGGGTTCAATTGGCCATCAGCTGGGAAAAAATGGATTATTACATTTCATCACATGCATAACAATGATTCTTTGGTGAAAACGTAAAACAAAAATGGATGCATATTAAATCAAAATCAAAACACCGTATATACAATTCCTTATTCTCTACTCTGAACATATAATTGTACTGCTATATATATTCTCTACTCTGAACATATAATTGTACTGCTATATATATTTACCCTTCGAGTACCAGCGACGTGTGTTATATGTTCTTCTAGCTGTATTAAGGGGGGTGACCTGCTTTTTTGTTATTTCTCTCCCTTTCTCTCTTTCTCTGGCTTGTATCCATTCGGCCCCATTCAGCTAACTATTTTAAGAAGTTTATCCCCATCTAGGTGTCTATTTTTTCCTGGCGAGCGATAGCGAGCCAGCATTATATGAAGAAATCCGGCTTCGCCGGAGACATTTTTCTATCGAAAAATGTACAAATTTAGCCTGCTGTCAAACAAAATTATAAAATATGCCGGCTCGCTACCGCTCACCAGTAAACAATTGACACCTGGATTGGGATAAACGTCTTAAACAGTAGGCTGAATGGGGCCAAATGGATACAAGCCAGAGAAAGATAGAAAAGGACAGAGCAAAAGCAGGTCACCCCCCTTAAGACGATATTATGTAGCTGAGGAAGGATCTTTGGTAGTTAACTTAACCCCCTGAGTGCCAGGTCCGTATATATACGGACTAGGGTCTTGTCACGCCCAGTGCCAGGTCCGTATATATACGGACTAGGGTCTTGTCACGCCCAGTGCCAGGTCCGTATATATACGGACTCGCCGAACAAAAATTGTAGCAGCGAAACGACTGCACCTATGGCTTTCATATTTTTACCACATGTACCTTACTCTTCTGGCTTCTTGCCATCACCAACACAACCCCCTACCCCGACCCACTCGCTGACTATCGGTCGCCTCACAAGGAAAAAAAAAAAAAAATCTGTGGCGGCGAAACTACTGCACCAATCGGTTCCATGTATTTGTGTGACAAGTCCCTTACCCTTTTGCCTTCCCCCCACCACACCCCAAACCGCCTCCCACCACCCTCTTCCAGCGTATCCGTACGAAGAAAAGGAAAAAAAGGAAAATCTGTGGTGGCGAAACTACCTCACCAATCGGCTTCATATTTGTAACACGAGTCAATTACGCTTCTACCTTCCCCCCACCATCCCCCAAACCACCCTCCCTCCACCCTCCTACCTATACGTTCCGATACCATAAATGTCGATGATTTACTCTGAAAATTTCAGCTACATTTGGGACCATCGGGGACCTGATTTCTGGCGAAAATGGATAAGGAGAGTGTTTTTTTTACCATTATCCTTCCTTTCTCACCCAACTTGATAGATTTAGCCAAAAAAATAAAAATACAAAATCCTCTGGCACTGGCAGATGCATAGGGTCAATAATTGTCTGGCACTCTGCGGTAAAAGGATTGGTTGAGATGTTTTGAAGCCTTAATCATTATTGCTAGAGGTCCTTCCTAAGCTGAATTTAACTGTCTAATAGTTGCCAGAATATGACGAAAAGATACTGAATGGATTAATTTACGGCGTATTTTGTTATTTGATATAAACTATGTAATATTATGGTCACCGATTTGATAATATATTTGCTCTGTTCAAACATTGCCTATATATACACAACATTATGTTCAAGATTAGATTTTTATAGTCGATTATATTTCAGCTGACAGTAAATTGAATCCCTTTGCAACTGATTTATCGATACTGAAGGAAAAAATATGAAACTACTACATAAGTTGGCCCCATTAACGCTAAGTCCTCATAATCAACAACCCATTTCGCTATACAGTCTTCATGATAGTCGAGTAATTAAGATGAAGACATGACAATTTACTGTCAGATGAAAGTGCACAGAGTATAGCTGCGTAAGGATGTAAGAATGACCACTTGATTTGGAGTGCAAATTCTGTGTAGTAAGTATAGCGATGTAAGTCTACGTATATATTGCTCCCATTTTACCCCTCCCCACCCCTATATCTCTCTCGCTCTCGCTTGCTCACTCTCTTTCGCTCTTGCTTGCTCTCTCTCTCTCTCTCTCTCTCTCTCTCTCTCTCTCTCTCTCTCTCTCTCTCTCTCTCTCTCTCTCTCTCTCTCTCTCTATATATATATATATATATATATATATATATATATATATGTGTTTCTAGTCTCTCAGTGGGGATCGAACCATCGACCATCAGAACGATAGCCGACGCTTTAATCAATTACACCACGGCAGTCGGCTATCGTTCTGATGGTCGATGGTTCGATCCCCACTGAGAGACTAGAAACATTTAGTGGCTCACGTGTATTTGTGATATATTCTCAATATATATATATATATATATATCTATATATATATCTAAGGTATCTATCTAACTATAGCTATCTTCTATCTGTATCTATCTATGTATCTATTAATCTGTATGTATCTAAGGTATCTATCTCTATCTATTTATATATCTACCTATCTATCTATCTATCTATTCTCACTACAATGATGTGTCCTTATATTTTCTGATGATTTTCCACGATTCAGGAAAGATATCTCAGAAAGTAACGGTATCCATTATCCTCTTGAATTACAGGCTCGCTATCGCTAGCCAGGAAAAAAATCAACACCTAAATGGCAGGAAAGGTCTTAAGATTTACTGACATGGGGCGAAAATTCTTAATATTGCCAAACTAATGGGGCGATCGTCTTGATATCTCGTAAGCAATGGGGCTAAACATGAGAGAGAAAGGCGTCCAGAAAAAATCCCTCAAGTGGAAATCTCCCCTTAATTAGGTGTAATTAGGGAAGGTGTGGTAGAGTGGTCGTGCCACTGGACTGGTAATCCAATGGACCCGGGTTCGAATCTCGTAAAGTCAATGGGAAGATATTGTTTGGATGGTATTTGTGCTGTACCTACTAGTGTCACTGCATTACCACAAACCCCACCAAAACGCAAACAAAAAAAATCATTGTTCCCTGATTAAATAGCACTGTATGAATATTACCATATTCAAAATATGCTACAGGGGGGCAATGCCTATAGTGAGCTAATTGCTCAATAGGTGGCTTTCTGGGAGTATGTGTCCGAGTCTAAGGGGTGAGACGGTGAAACGCGGTGGTGAGGCAGCTTCAGAGATGGGGCTGCTTTGAGCCGTGGGCGAGTGCTTCATATGTCTCACTCTCTAGACTGTAACAAGACCTCACGGGCTTCACCGTGTTGAGCGGTAGAATATACAGGCTCTCAGCTTATGCCCGAGAGGGAGTAGTTGGAATATAGAGAAAAATCAAAATCTGCCTACTACTATATTTACCTGTTTTTATCTAATCATCCATTTATATTAGCATATATATTATCTATATAGTTATCTATTGATCAAGTTTGTTATTTACTCTCACCTTCCCCCCCCCCCCCGTCCCCTTCTCTCTCTCTCTCTCTCTCTCTCTCTCTCTCTCTCTCTCTCTCTCTCTCTCTCTCTCTCTCTCATCATGTTGCATTATATAAATAGATTATAAGATTTCAATATAATAACGCTTGGATATTTAAATGTTACAAGCTAGCGTACAAACTCTCTCTCTCTCTCTCTCTCTCTCTCTCTCTCTCTCTCTCTCTCTCTCCTCTCTCTCTCTCACCAGCAGCACGGGAGAGACACAGCATATTATAGGCTGTTACGAAGGCCGTTGTGGCTACCCTCAGGCATTTGTCGAGGTGACCACCACAAAAACAAGGATTACCCCGAGAGAGAGAGAGAGAGAGAGAGAGAGAGAGAGAGAGAGAGAGAGAGAGAGAGAGAGAAAGATTTAAGATGCGGTAACACATTTTCCTTTCGTTTGTATATTAAAATATCATATATTGTAGAAATGTAATGCAACAAAGAGAGAGAGAGAGAGAGAGAGCATGCCAAGCTTTCCGATAGGAGATATGGATACATAATTTGTAAATAGTACTTCACACAAATTTAGGATACACTTTACCATATATTCTATAAATGTATAACAACTAAAGAAAGTGAGAGAGATAGAGAGAAGGGTGGGAATTAGTAGTAGTATTACCGATTTCAAAGTCTAAGTTTACGAAACTGACGGTAGATTAGCATAGGTGTCAAAACGTGTTCAAGAGAGAGAGCTACATAGAGCTACATAGATACACAGACCACACAGACCTCAAGGTCCTTACTAGGCAGTCTGGCCTTACAAACTATATATGTATATATGCATATATATATATATATATATATATATATATATATATATATATATATATATATATATATACCGGTACATACATATACACACATACACACACACACACACATATACACATACATACATACACACACACACACACATATACACATACATACATACACATACATACATATATATACAGTATATATATACATACTGTACAGTGCACACACATACACTTACATAAAACAAGATTTTTTTTTTTCTCTTTTTTTTTCATATCACCCCAGCCCTCTGCAGATAGAGGTCAAGCCTTCCCTTGAAAGCGTTTATTGTGTCGCTCTCCACCACTCTCGCTGGTAGTTTATTTCACTCTGTCGCCACACTGTAGGTGAAGAAACTCTTTCTGACATCTAGGTTTGCCTTTTTGGTTTTTAATTTCATTCCATTTCCGCGAGTTTGAGTTTGATTAGTATTGTTTAATGTGAATAGTGCATTTACATCGACTTTGTCGAAACCTTTTAGTATCTTAAAGCACTCAATAAGCTGACCCCTAAACCTCCTCTTTTTTAATGAGAACAGGTTCAATCGTTTAAGTCTTTCTTCATATGGTTTATTTCTTAATGAGGGTATCATCTTCGTCGCTCTACGCTGTACTGACTCGAGTCTTACAATGTCCTTGATCAGATAAGGTGACCAGAACTGCACACCATATTCAAAATGGTGTTGTTTACCCCTACATCAATATCGTTAATGTAAATGAGAAACAGGACCGGTCCAAGGACTGAACCCTGTGGAACTCCACTAGTGACAGGCTCCCACTCCGATTCCACTGAGAGAGAGAGAGAGAGAGAGAGAGAGAGAGAGAGAGAGAGAGAGAGAGAGAGAGATACTTGTCATGATTGGCTAAAACAATTACTGAAAACATTTCCGTTGTAAAGTCGCTTTTAATGAGTTTAGAAATGATTTCTTAATTAAAAAGCATTTTACGACATTCATGACTCTTTCAAGATACGATGACGTACTTCTATTCAGTTTGCTGGCTTGTATTAGACGATTTTATTCAGATTAGGAAGGGTTTATGGACGTGAGATGATAAATTGAGATGGTCTTTACCCTCTCACTTCACAGAGATCTTTTCTAAGATATATAAAATCGTCTAATCATATCCATAATAAACTGGTAAAACGCGGCATAGACCCCAAGGAGTTAGTACTGCACCGTAAAATGAGTGCGTGCAATATACAACACATGAACAAGCTAATAATTATATATTGTATACGGGTTTGTGTATTAGATTATAAAACGTTTTAAGGGAGCCCACCTCTCTTTTTCTCTCCTTCTCTCTTTGGCTAGTATCCATTCGGCCCCATTCAGCCTACTGTTTTAAGACGTTTACCCCCATCCAGGTGTCAATATTTTCCTGGTGAGCGGAAGCGAGCCAGCATTGTGACGCTCACCGCTTCCCCCAGAACCTCATGGCTTACTCGCTAGGACTCGCCAGGGCAGAGAATGTAGCTACAGTCTACCTATCATTGTGTACTTTCCTTCTCGAGAAAGCTTGTGTTGCAGACAGTTCAGAACTGTTCTTTGTTTTCGTCTGTCACAATCCTTTCTATTTTATTTAGTCAATTGAAAGTATTGTGTTAAGTAGTTGAATGATGGGAAGGCGAGCGGGGGGGGGGGAGAGAGAGAGAGAGAGAGAGAGAGAGAGAGAGACCAGGTGGTGTGACTTGGTGGTGAGTGTGGCGCGTGGCTGGCCCCCTTACATAGGCCTCGCGGGATTCGTTGCCTCCTGCCTAACACGGCCTACTAGGCGGCTGCTTACTGGGCGACTGTCGTGCGCCCTCGTGCTATTCCTGCGAACTGGGACTCCACCCATGCGGTCCCTGGAAATATCCTGGTCAGATCCGTCCCAGACAGCATACTCTAAGCATCTCCCTTGAACTGTTCCACACTCTTGTCTTAGAATCTTTCTCTTCTACTGCCTCTATCATTTCCACTACTTCCTCACCTTTTATTAATATCAATCCCCCTCTGGTTCCCTGCATCCACACCTTGAATTGGTGGCCAGACTGTATTATATGCTGGATCTCACATTTCTTATGTACTAGACTAAGGTTGAAGATAGTCATTGTCTTTTTGGGAGATTGTATTGCTCGGACTGTCTCCATCAATCACTAATGTTTCTACAGGGTTAAATAATGCTAGACTAGGGATCAGGTACCTTGCTGTTGGTGTTTTCACTGTGTGTAGGCTACTTTTGAGCTGCACGACACTATGGATTCTGTGGGTTACCTGGGTGGATATTTTGTCTGTGTACCTTGGAGTTTAGACTGTGTAGTGCGTGAGGGCTGCTTGCCTAATCCACCCAACACTGTTCTAACTCTATTTGCTTTTACTTTTGAGGGTCGCCAGGAGGATACTCGATACTTGTGATCGAGAATCCTCAAGAGAGCACCCCTTCATATTAACGTAATCAGGCCGCACAGACCCAAGGTCCACACTAGGCTAGGAGCTGCCTTGCTCCACCAGAATTCTGTACCTTTGCGCATCCCAGCTAGACTTTGTTAACCCGGGTAGACATTAGCTGGATTAGATCATATACTCTTCATGCATATCCATTATTTCTACACAAGCATTTTGAGGTCTAGGTTGCTGTAGAGAGACACAACCAGCATAGACCGGTTTTGTTAATAGGAGTACTACTTTTTCGTGGCGAGCATTATTACTGTTGCACCGCTTATAATATTCTTGTGTCCAACTACATTATAGGTCCAGCCTTTTCGTGTATTTAGCCTACACGTGCATTGTCCTGCCTCCTGCTATTTTGTGGTTCAATTTCCGATACGTTCTTCTTAGTAGCATCCGACATTATTCAGAAGATTCCTTGTTCGGTGCTTGAGGACTTTACAACACTTTCTTTCATAAAGGAGTGACAGATATTATTGATTAAAGTAACGTTAAGTAAACCTTCTTCTTGTTTGCATTAGATCACTTTTGTGATTTAATTAAGTTAACTATCTTTTCCTTGTGTACCATAACTAAGCAACCATATGTTATAGGTAATAGGCTGTTTCAGAGAACATCAGCCTATAGTAGAAGCACATAGATACTGAGAGTTAAGATGCCCCGCTATCGCAGATATAACTCTGGAGGGTCTATGTGTTCTTTGTTCGACGGGATTGGATCAGGGGTTGGATCTAGCGTTTCCGTTGTTGCATTTATGCCAGTCTAGTCCAATGTATTAGAGCCACTGATTTATACGAGACCCGATCATAACAAATGGCGACCTAGCTCAGGATTTGGTGAACTGACATATAATTGCAGGTTATTGTGCAGATTTTTCTCACAGTTTAGGCAGTGAACATTTGTTGATTTTGTGGAATATTTTTTGAGGACATGCAAGAATTATTTTTTTAGCAAAGTAATATAGCACTTAAGCGGTCTCCGAGAATTTTTTATTGTGAATATTGTGGTATAAGAGTTTGGGGTACTTCTTTTTGTGTATCAAAGTGAAAAATCTTCAGTGAGCATCATGTCTTATAGCGGATCAGTGCAGGATGAAGACACAGTACTTGATGTAGAAGCTGAGGAGCAGCAGCATGGGCAGGTTGTTAACTTGGTGAACAGTGAGGAGGATGCAAGGAATTTTTTACAATGGCCTGTTACTTCCGACCGGTTGGTGGGTGTGAATCGGTACGGTCTCCAGTGCTTAGCCGCAGCTATCGGTCATGTATGTACTAGTGGCATGACCAAGGATGACCTGATGACGTGTGTGCTGGGTGGGGTGACTGGCGTACGAGGTAGGGTGAGTGCTCAGAGCCCTTTGGCCGAGCCTCCCCTTCACTCGACTCCCAATCCTCCTATTGGAGTACCGACCCTGAGCACGCTTCCGCAGGTGGGTAGTGACTGGCAGGATGGTTTGCCCCTGGGGGGATCACCGGGTATTTCTAACATCATTGCATCTCCTCCTCCTCCTCAAGGTTTGACCCCGGAGATGCTCTTTCAGCTCGAGATGGCAAAGATGCAACATCAGAGTCAACAGCAGACAGAGCTAGCTAAGATAGAAGAGAGAAAAGAGCTAGCTAAGATAGAAGAGAGAAATGAGCTAGCTAAGATAGAAGAGAGAAATGAGCTAGCTAAGATAGAAGAGAGAAAAGAGCTGGCTAGGATGCAGCAACAGACGAGGGAAGCTGAGCTTAGGACTGAACTAGAATCTACAAGATACTGTGCCGACGTGGATTTAGAGAAGTCTCGTGTTGAGACGACGGGACAGTGACTCGGTACTGGAAACCGTGCGCATGATCAGTCTCTGTCGCACCTTCTCAAACTGGTCCCTGTATTTGACGAGTCTGGTGTCACAGAGTTTTTCAATAGATTTGAGAAGAAGTGCCGGGAGCATCAGTGGCCTGAAGTTAAGTGGGCGGCCCTTGTGTCCTCTAGACTCGTAGGTAAGGGGCTCAAGGCTTGCCATGCACTGCCTTTGGAGTCCTGCGTTGTTTATGAGGAGCTCAAGGAGGCTGTCCTGCGGGCATATGAGCTACAACCCGAGACATATAGGTTAAAGTTCCGGGGTGTGACTAAGGGGCGAGACAGTACCTTCTTGGAGCACGCCCGGGACCTGTCCGACGCTATGGGAAACTGGCTCAGATCAGAGAAGACAACTACGTTTGATGAGATGAAACAGTTGATGCTTCTAGAGCAGTTTTATAAGTGTACGAGCGGCGACTTGACTTTAAACCTTAAAGAGAAGAACCGAAAAACTCTTGTAGAAGCAGCAGAGATGGCTGATCTTCGGTTGTCACTAATTCGGGGGTGCGGCTCTGCACAGAGAAACGATGTAGGCATTAAGGAGCGTTACCCTCCCCCTCCCCGGAATATGGACACACATAAATTTAAAAGCAATGACACCAAGACTGATCACAAACCTAGCACCGCCCCGTTTAAGAAGAGTCAGGGAACTTTTACACCTCGGTATAAGTCCAAGGGGAAATTTGAGTGTTATCACTGTCACAATGAGGGGCACATGGCAAAAGCTTGTCCGAGCAGACCTCCCTCGGCGGCTGCGTCATTGGCTCGCAGCATTGGGGTGTTCCAGAAGTCTTCTGTGTTTGCTGGAGGCATAAGATCATATGATGGAGCACCGCCAGTGAAGAAGGATCCGGAAGGCTCGAACCCTGTCCGCGATGCCTTTTGCGACCATAGAGGGCATGGCTGCGTGAAGTGGGGGGGCAAGAAGCACGGGGTACAGCTTTTGCGTGACACAGGTGCCTCTCAGACACTCTTGAAGAATTTCACTGGTAGACCCATAAACGCGGCGCGGGTAGTTGTGGTGCAGGGAGTTAATGCAACTAGGTCATACCCGCTTGTTAGAATGGAGCTTGAAGTTGACGGTGTGACTCGCGAACTGGATGTGGGAATCGTGGAGAAATTGCCTGTTGGGGGCGTCGACCTCCTTCTCGGCAATGACTTTGCGGTGCCTGCTTCTAAGGTTTCACCCTTAGTCGTTGCCGAGGAGCCGGCCGACGTGAGTAGGGAGGAACAGGAGTGGGTTGAGAAGTGTCAGGTGCAACCAATGGCGTGTGTTGTAACCAGATCTCTCGCATCCAGGGAGTCACAGCCTAACCAACAGTCTTCAAATAAGCGGAGGAACGGTCACGAGAAGGTGCTGAAAGCTGATATGGTGGAGAGTCTAGTACCAGCAGCGCTTCTCGGGGACTCAGTATTAGCACCGTTATTAGAGTCTGGAGAAGCACCACCACCTGTCACTGAGAGTGTAGAGGCAGGGCTTAAAGAGACTCAGAGGCAGCAACGGTATACACGGAGAGAGCAACGGGATGCAAAGTTCGATGTTGGGGGAGGGCATGAGTTGTTTCGCAAACACTTAGACAGGCTAGCTCCCTCAGATATTCGCAAATTGCAGCTAGAAGACCCTTAGGTTCTAAAGTGTAGTAACGGTGCTGTCGAACTCGAAGAGGACAGGGATGCAAAGTCTGGAGATTTTTTTTTCATTGATGGCATCTTGTATCGGTGATTCCAAGACCCGCAGAGAAGTTGGGAGGGTGGGTCAGGAGTGGTAGACCAGCTGGTCGTACCGAGGGTATGCAGGGATAGCCTACTTAGGTTGGCTCATGATGTACCGCTGGCGGGACACTTGGGTGTCCGTAAGACGGTGGCGGCTATGGGGAAACTGTTTTGGTGGCCTGGTTTGAGAGCACAAGTGGTGTCATGGGTGGCAATGTGCAGTGTGTGCCAAAAGGTCGGGAAACCTAACCAGAGCATTCCAAAGGCTCCGTTGCACCCAATTCCCGTCAGTGGGCCTCCCTTTAGTAAAGTAGTAGTCGACATGGTTGGCCCCCTCCCCCCCACAAGTGCCGGAAATAAATATCTCTTCCCCGAAACGTTATAGACTGCATCACCGTTGATTCATTTAAACTCCGCCTAGACAAATATCTCGCATCAAACCCGCGACTGACTGCGTTTGTAAATGAATAACTTTATTTTATCCCCCCCTCAGTTACTAACCCATCTGTCCCCTACTAACTTCCTAATCCTGCCACGGACATTAGTTCCAGGGCAGTAATTCCCTTTCCAATGTTCCCTTACCCACTCTAAACCACTGTTTGGACACTTGATCCTCAGTGTTTTGGAGGACAAGCAACCTAGAAGGGTCACTGGATCTGTTGTTGCTTGATTTCCTTTGTACTCCGTTGTACTCCTTTGTACAGTCATGGACGTAGCAACTCGGTACCCAGACGCAAACCCGATGAGAAATGGTTTGGCGAAGACGGTGGTCCGTAACTTGCTATTATACTTCTCTCGGTACGGATACCCGCAGGAGATACAGTCAGACCAAGGATCGAATTTCACCTCCAACTTGTTCGTTCAGACAATGAAGCAGCACGGGATAGTCACTGTAGTGTCATCTGCTTATCACCCAGAGAGTCAGGGGGTGTTAGAGAGGTGGCATTCCACTCTAAAAAGCATGCTTCGCTGCTATTGTCTTGAGAACGGCAAAGACTGGGATCTTGGCCTGCCGTATGTGTTATTCGCTGCACGAGAGGTACCTGGGGAGAGTTTGGGGTTTAGCCCTAATGAGCTTGTGTTTGGACACCGCGTCAGAGGGCCTCTCCACATGGTAAAGGAGATATGGGAAGGCACCGCTAAACCATTTTCTATGCTTAACCCTCGTCTAGTGGGCCCTCTGTGGCCGTTTTGGGCCTTTTCAGGCCATTCTGACTGCTATATCAACCATCAGTATGAAAGGAACTGTATTGTGCCGAAAACTAGGTGGAAATCGCTACACATTGACGTAACATACAGCTACGTAGCACTCGTGGAGCACTGACAGTGTTACCTCGAAGATGGAAGTTTAGCAGATTTTGCTACCTTGCTCACTTTTAGCGAACTATTGGTTACACTGTGATCCTCTCGCGCGGTGGGGGAACTGGAGTTAGTGTGGGCCGGGAGGCCACAGATATCGGACGTATGGATCATTACTATCCCACTCATTTTCACTCTATTTCCACCCTTTTTTCACTCGTTTTTTGCCTGATTTTTCAACTCGACTTATGTGGTGAGCCGCTCTTTAAGGGTTAAGTATGTTCTTGAGAGTAGAGAACGAATGTTGCGTAGTCTGGAGTTGGCTGGCCGCAATCTGGTAGGCTTTCAGGCCCTCATGAAGGACAGGTACGACCACAAGGTGAAACTCAGGGAGTTTCACGTGGGTCAGGAGGTGTTGATACTACTCCCTCTTGTAGGTCACCTCTTATCCGCAAAGTACGCTGGTCCTTATAGGGTAGCAGAGAAGCTCTCGGACTTAGATTACCTGGTGGCCACTCCAGACAGGCGTAAAAGGAATCAGTTATGTCATGTCAACCTGATGAAGGAGTATGTGAGGCGCCCACCTGAGCCTCTCACTGTCCCCGTGATGACTTTCAGCAGTCAAGGTGGAGAAGGAGAACGGGACAGTCATGCGCAGGTGGATGACAACTGGGATTATCATGTTTCTGCAGATCTGAGGGCGGGAAACACGAGACAGGCGGCTCATGAGGCTTTGCAACACCTACCTGAGCAACAGCATGTGGCTGTCGAGCGCCTATTTTGTTTATACCCTACTGTATTTGCGGAACACCCAGGCCTCACTACTCAGGAGGTGCACGACGTTGACGTCGGAGACCACCCACCCTTCAAATCAGTGCCCTATAGGGTGCCCCCTATTAAACTTCCGGCCCTCCGGGCGGAGTTGGAGTATATGTTGCAACAGGGACTGATCGAGAAGGGGGCGGTAAAGTGGACATCTCCCGTAACGCTGCAACCTAAGCCGGATGGCAAGGTGCGCTTCTGTGTTGATTACCGCAGGCTAAACGGCTTGACTCCCACCAACCCATATCCTCTTCCCCGGGTCGATGACTGTGTAGACAAGATTGGCAGGGCCAAGTTCTTGACCAAGGTGGACCTGGTAAAAGGTTACTGGCAGGTGCCTTTGTCTGAACGGGCGAAAGAGGTGTGTGGTTTTGTGGTGGATGGTGCTACATATCGTTGTAATGTCATGCCGTACGGTCTAAAGAACGCACCAGCGACCTTCCAAAGCTTGATGAACGAGTTAGTGGCTGACATTCCGAACTGTACCGTGTACCTGGACGACGTCATTATCTACGATGACGATTTCAAGAGCCACTGTGAACATGTAGAATCCCTATTTAAGAAATTAAGCGAGGCAAACTTGGTGGTCAACCTGGGAAAGTGTGATTTTGTGCGGGCTACCGTGCAGTATCTGGGGTTCATGGTGGGTTTGGGCCAGGTGTGCCCCCCACAGAACAAGATATTGGCTATTAACCACTTCCCCAGGCCGTCCACCAAGAAGCAGATCATGAGGTTTTTGGGCATGATTGGTTACTACCGCCACTTTATAAAGGGCTATTCTACTGGGCTGGCTCCTCTGACGGACCTATTGGCCAAAGATAGAAAGTTTAAGTGGGCGCCTGAGTGTGAGAGGGCTTTTTTGCTAGTAAAACACCTGTTGTGTACTCGCCCAATCCTCAGGGCCCCGGACTTTAGCCGACCATTCCAGCTGGCAACTGATGCCAGTGGTGTGGGGGCTGGTGCCGTTCTAATGCAATCAGACGAAGATGGGCTGGAGCACCCAGTCAGTTTCTTCTCAAAAAAGTTCAACTCGGCGCAGAAGAACTATTCAGTAGTTGAGAAGGAACAGCTGGCGATTGTGCTAGCACTCAGGCACTTTGAGGTGTATGTTCCAGCCTATGGACCAGTTGTGGTGATCTACACCGACCATCACCCCCTCAAGTTCCTGAATCAATTCCATAACCGGAATATGAGGCTGACCAGGTGGTCATTAATGTTGCAGGAATACAACCTAGACATACGCCATATTGCCGGTTCTGAGAATGTGATTGCAGATTGCTTATCGAGGGTGGAAGACCCGGGGTAGATCATCACAAGGGTAGCCTCCTACTTTGGTTTGATTAGTATATTTACGTCTGGTGCTTGTTGGCTCGCGTGGGTAGCCCAGCGTATTGGGTCGTAAAGTAGGAGTTGCTGTGTTGGTATAGAAGAACAAAACTAGGCTGCCCCTGTAGTGCAGCCGCCATAAACATATTAAAAATATAAAAATCCTATAAAAACTCTTTCTTTGATAGTTACATTTTTTTAAGTATGTTATAGCAGAAATTCTGAGTTGTACTCCTCTCAGAAGGCTGGGCTAGTGAAGCTCGCTCTTATGAGCATAACTATGTAATTTAATCTGTTGTGTTGGGAGGGGTTGTTCATTTTTATAATGTGTTATTTTGAAGAGAACCGTGCTTTACATTTCATTGTCGCTGGGTGACTAGGAGTGGCGAATTTTGTATGGGTTCTGCGTGTCAGATTTAGAGCTCATAGTCGGAGCCTCTTAAAAATCTTGGGTGGGGTGTGACGCTCACCGCTTGCCCCAGAACCGCATGGCTTACTCGCTAGGACTCGCCAGGGCAGAGAATGTAGCTACAGTCTACCTATCATTGTGTACTTTCCTTCTCGAGAAAGCTTGTGTTGCAGACAGTTCAGAACTGTTCTTTGTTTTCGTCTGTCACAATCCTTTCTATATTATTTAGTCAATTGAAAGTATTGTGTTAAGTAGTTGAATGATGGGAAGGCGAGCGGGGGGGGGGGAGAGAGAGAGAGAGAGAGAGAGAGAGAGAGAGAGAGAGAGAGAGAGAGAGAGAGAGAGAGAGAGACCAGGTGGTGTGACTTGGTGGTGAGTGTGGCGCGTGGCTGGCCCCCTTACATAGGCCTCGCGGGATTCGTTGCCTCCTGCCTAACACGGCCTACTAGGCGGCTGCTTACTGGGCGACTGTCGCGCGCCCTCGTGCCATTCCTGCGAACTGGGACTCCACCCATGCGGTCCCTGGAAATATCCTGGTCAGATCCGTCCCAGACAGCATACTCTAAGCATCTCCCTTGAACTGTTCCACACTCTTGTCTTAGAATCTTTCTCTTCTACTGCCTCTATCATTTCCACTACTTCCTCACCTTTTATTAATATCAATCCCCCTCTGGTTCCCTGCATCCACACCTTGAATTGGTGGCCAGACTGTATTATATGCTGGATCTCACATTTCTTATGTACTAGGCTTAGGTTGAAGATAGGCATTGTCTTTTTGGGAGATTGTATTGCTCGGACTGTCTCCATCAATCACTAATGTTTCTACAGGGTTAAATAATGCTAGACTAGGGATCAGGTACCTTGCTGTTGGTGTTTTCACTGTGTGTAGGCTACTTTTGAGCTGCACGACACTACGGATTCTGTGGGTTACCTGGGTGGATATTTTGTCTGTGTACCTTGGAGTTTAGACTGTGTAGTGCGTGAGGGCTGCTTGCCTAATCCACCCAACACTGTTCTAACTCTATTTGCTTTTACTTTTGAGGGTCGCCAGGAGGATACTCGATACTTGTGATCGAGAATCCTCAAGAGAGCACCCCTTCATATTAACGTAATCAGGCCGCACAGACCCAAGGTCCACACTAGGCTAGGAGCTGCCTTGCTCCACCAGAATTCTGTACCTTTGCGCATCCCAGCTAGACTTTGTTAACCCGGGTAGACATTAGCTGGATTAGATCATATACTCTTTTATGCATACCCATTATTTCTACACAAGCATTTTGAGGTCTAGGTTGCTGTAGAGAGACACAACCAGCATAGACCGGTTTTGTTAATAGGAGTACTACTTTTTCGTGGCGAGCATTATTACTGTTGCACCGCTTATAATATTCTTGTGTCCAATAACATTATAGGTCCAGCCTACACGTGCATTGTCCTGCCTCCTGCTATTTTGTGGTTCCATTTCCGATACGTTCTTCTTAGTAGCATCCGACATTATTCAGAAGATTCCTTGTTCGGTGCTTGAGGACTTTACAACACTTTCTTTCATAAAGGAGTGACAGATATTATTGATTATTATTAAGTAACGTTAAGTAAACCTTCTTCTTGTTTGCATTAGATCACTCTTGTGATTTAATTAAGTTAACTATCTTTTCCTTGTGTACCATAACTAAGCAACCATATGTTATAGGTAATAGGCTGTTTTAGAGAACATCGGCCTATAGTAGAAGCACATAGATACTGAGAGTTAAGATACCCCGCTATCGCAGATATAACTCTGGAGGGTCTATGTGTTCTTTGTTCGACGGGATTATAATATCAGGGGTTGGATCTAGCGTTTCCGTTGTTGCATTTATGCCAGTCTAGTCCAATGTATTAGAGCCACTGATTTATACGAGACCCGATCGTAACAGCATATATATATGTTTTGTTTTGAGAGAAAGCTTAAATTTTTCGATAGAAAAATTTCCCCGGCGAAGCCGGATTTCTCCATACAATGCTGGCTCGCCAGGAAGATATCGTCACCTGGATGGGGATAAACTTCTTAAAACAGTTGGCTGATTGGGGCCGAATGGATACAAGTCAGAGAAAGAGAGAAAAAGAGAGAAAGAGAAAAAAGCAGGTGACGCCCCTTAAGGGGAGATCTCCACTTTAGGTATTTTTTTCTTGACCCCTTTCTCCCTCATGTTTAGCCCCATTGCTTTTGATGATATAAAAAGTTTGCCCCATTAGTTTAGCGATTTTACGAACTTTCACCCCATATTAACACCTTTCGTGCCGTTCTGGTGTCGATTTTATCCTGGCGAGCGATAGCGAGCCTGTAATTTAAGAGGAACCGGCCTTCGGCCGGGAAATTTTTCTAACGAAAAATGTACAAATTTATCTTGAAAAGGACTCAAGGGGGTGTATTTTTAAGCTTGATGAAGGTCTAGGGAACAAACTAAATACCTCCCCTTAATAAATAACAGTATATTCATGCAGAATACTTTGCAATAGGTATCAATATTGTATACAAAGTGTGGTTCAAATTGTTATGGTAAGCAATTACTTCACACTTATATTTACTACATTTGCTGAAGTCTTATGTGTTCTACTGCATATTGTACCCATCAATTTTACAAAGTATTGTTCATAATTTTCAAACCACTATTTATCACGATCCACGACCTTGTTCCTATCACCCTACAAGCTTATGCAATTTAAGGGGGGATGGGCCGCTTTTCTGGACCACTTTCTCCCTCATGTTTAGCCCCATTAGTCTTAGATGCTAAGATATTTGCCCCATTAGTTAGTCGATTTTAAGACCTGTCGCCCCATTTATGTGTCAATATTTAGACCTTTCGTGTTATTCAGGTGTCGATTTTTTTCCCTGGCGATCGATAGTGAGCCTGTAATGTTGAAAGAAGCGGCCTTCGGCCGGAACATTTTTATACCGAAAAATGTACAAATTAATCTAGAAGGGGGATCTAATGGATGTCTTTATTTTATTTGATGGAGGTCTAGGGAGGAAACTAGAAACGTAACGAATACATGCAAAG